>SMGU01003166.1:0-23648 GCA_004348175.1 Puccinia novopanici | reverse complement strand
ATAAAAAAAAAAAAAAAAAAAAACAATGAATGAAGGGAGTAAAAAATAAAAAAATTGAATACTCGAGAGCACAACATCAAACCAAAAAAATATGAAAAAAGAAAAAATGATCGATGTGGAAAAGGATGATAGAAGCGTGTGAGCAGACTAAACAAGGCCTTCTAATGCAGGATCGATATCTTGGTCCAGGCCTTCATTGTCCTTCTCGTGGTCCTCAATGTCAGATTGGTCGGGGTGATCCGATGAGTACGTGTTGCCGCCAAACGAAGAAGATGTGAAATCGGTGTCGTTCTGACGTTTGGCGTGTTCTTGAGCTTCAAGAGCTTCCATGATCTTGCGTTTCTTCATCATGTAGTATTGTTGCGAGATGTCATCTGTGAGGGTGCTGATGTCTTTGTTCATCACATTGTTTTCCATTCTTTTGCGTTCCATTCTGACTTGTTCTTTTTGGAGAGATAATCGTGTTGATTTGGCTCTGGCTTGCTTCAATTGAATCGCATTGGTTTCTTTTTGAAGCTCATTTGCTTGTGTCATTTCTTTGCGGCGCCGGACACTTTCGACTGAATTTTTTTCAAGAAGGTCCATTTTTTTTTTGGCAAGGTCGTTCGAATAGGCTATTGACTTGGCAGTCTTCACACCATGTGGTCGCTCGCTTGCAGTAGCATTATCAGAACTGGCATCAGCATTGGGGATTTGGGAGGCAACTTGTGGGGAGGGAACTGGAGTGGAATGTATCATTGCATCATCTGTAGTTTGCGCCACGGAGTTTTTGGGTCGATGTCCATGGTGATCTCGCCATTTCTCATGATCGCGTACTATGTTCCAGCAGCCTTCGAATGTGAAGAGCCGGCGGATTTCATTGTAATATGCCTCCTTGGCAAGTTTGATGTAGTCAGATTCAACCGTTCCGGAGGGAGGATTTTTCGTGATCTTGTTGAATATTGACGAGAACTTTAGGGTTGCTTTGAGGATGACTTCCCAACTACATGCCCAATTAAACTTCATCAATCATGTGGGAAAAATAAACAAAGAAACAAAAAATTGACTTACCGATTGCTAAGGCTCTTCGCCTCCCTTGATGAACCAGTAGCTTCATTGAAGTTGGTTGTGATTGAATCCCAGAAGGCATCCTTCTTTTGTGAGTTATTGGTGATGGGATTGGTCGAGACTTGAATCCAGCTACAAGATAGCTGTTCATCGTCGGCTGGGCTGAAATTGACTGTCCTGGTCTTTGACATTTGGTGAATTGCTGTTTGTCGAGATGGTAGGATAGCATGATATTGTTTGCGTCCATACCCCCGAATGCCTTAACTGGTATGTCATTTTGATTATTCAAAATGGCCTTAACCGCCGGTTAACGACAGTCAGATTTGACGGTCGTTAACCGGAAATGGCATTTCCGGTCAGGATAACTGGTGTCTAAACTGGCCCCAATGCGTTCAATGGACCGGTTAAATTGCCTTAACTGGTCGATTTAACCGGACCAATGCGCATGCTCTTAGCCACTGGAATAAGACCAAACACACTTCACTTGAAAATTATTATGGGATCCTGTGTGGACACATCCGGCTCAGGATACATCACCATCACAAGGCTGAAAGAGTTCACGATGTCTCTTCCTGCCACTATTAGTTTTGGATTCCTGTTGGATTAAGGATGAGGAGCTACTGCAACTTAGAGGGTCTTTATATAATTTTGTCACTAATAAACCCAGGCACAAAGTCTCTCTGGCTATGGCACAGGGGAAGTGTGCTCATCTTCCAAATCTGGGGAATTGCTAACTTCAATTGTGAGAGAGGTGTACAGTGCCCGGACAAAAATTTTTGGCACTCTAATTTCTAGCTGCAAAATGGGAAAAAAATATTTTTAAACTTCAATTTTGTTTACACAAATACAATGGGGACTGGCAAAAATGGATCCACAAGCTTTGTAATTTCAAAGTAAACAGAAGAAAAAACAAAAAATAAAACATTTTTTGTATTTTTTTAAAAAAATTTAATAATTTTTTTAGGCAAAAGGGAAAATTGGGATGGGGTGCGTTAAGGCTTGGAAAGAATGAATGCAAAAGAAAAAATGTTAATTTTTTTATTTTTTATTTTTCTTTTTTTTTCACTTACTGTGTTTTCTTGATCTTGAGGTGAAAAATCTACCATCTGGTAGGACCTCCTTCAGCCTGGATGACGTCGGAAATTTGCTTTGGCATGGATTCAATCAGATGGTCCAATGTTGAGGTGGGAAAGTCATTCCAGGCTTGTTGGAGTGCTTCGTGAATCTCTGGAACCGTCCGGGGCTGGTAGAGCTCTTGAATATTGCTCTTCAAGATGAACCAAATGTTTTTGATGGGGCTCAGGTTGGGTGATTGTGCTGGCCATTCAATTTTCTGGATTGATTTCTCGGCTAGGAATGCTTTGCTGGCGCGAGTGTTGTGAGTTGGTGCGTTGTCTTCCATCAGTGTCAGCTGGTGGTTGGGATCAACTTGAGAAAGAAATGGAAGCAAATGTTTCTTATAAATATTGTCAATAAAGTCAACCGCTTTGCGTTGGCCTGGGGGAACAACAACAAATGGGCCCTTCTTATTGCCATAGAAGCTGCCCCACATCATTGTCGATACCCGTCCGCTTTTGAAGGTCGGAACGAGGTTCTTTGCAGCAAACTTTGACTGCAAGTCTCTCCAAACCTTCACCTGGCGGCTGTTCTTTCCAATCTCAAAAGACAATTTGTCGGTCCAGAGGATGTTCCTCCATTCATCAACCGTCCAACTTTCATGCTCCTTAGCAAACCAGAGCCGCCGCTCCTTGTGTGTGTCACTGAGGAATGGCTTCTTGACAGCCACTTGGTTATTGAAACCGAGTTCATGAGCACAACGGCCGACGGTGTGAGTTGAAATCAACCGCGCAAGCTGGTCCTTAACCTTGGCAAGTTTCATCCGAGGGTTATGCTCCAGGACCAATTGGAGCTGGCGAAGATCTCGGTCCGTTGCTTTCTGAGGTCTTCCTGTTCTGGGGGGCGGTGGCAACCGTCCCGCGAGCGGCCTCTCAAGAAACAACAGCCGATATTGTGGTCCTTCCAATCCTGAGCTTGTCTCCAATAGAGGTGTGAGTCATCCCAGCGGTGGCCATGCCAATGATTTTGCCTTTCATTTTGGTGGAAAGATGACATTTACGGGTCAAAAAAAAAAAAAAAGAAAGAAAGATTAATTTAATTGTTTAGAAAAAATTGAAAAACTCACTTCAGCTAATTG
This sequence comes from Puccinia novopanici, assembly GCA_004348175.1. Classification (NCBI taxonomy): domain Eukaryota; kingdom Fungi; phylum Basidiomycota; class Pucciniomycetes; order Pucciniales; family Pucciniaceae; genus Puccinia; species Puccinia novopanici. The sequence continues at coordinate 20,407 of SMGU01003166.1, read as the reverse complement.
GGATAGTGATTTGAGGTTGTATTGGGTGTTGATGTTCTGGGTGATGTGATCTCATCACAGGAGCCGTTGCACTGTGTATATGCAAGGTTCACTGACATTTCACAGACATAAAAACTCAATTCATCCCCGCCAAAAATTTCTGGCAGGTGACTGTACATATGTTTTGGTAAGTGTAAATGTGGAAAATCTTGTTCTGAAAGCTGACATGAAAAAAGAGAGTAGAATTTAAAATCAGTGTGAGAAGGCTGATCCAATGTGTGGGAATGTAACTGAGCTGTTACTCTGAGGGCCTCCTTCACTATTGGCTATGTCTACATTGTGTCCTTTGATCCCCTGTTGGAATTTTGCTTGTTTCTGATCATCTCTTTTCATTCCTTTCATTCTCAAATGTCACACACCAACTTCATTATTCAACATGTTTTCTTTATTCATCTCTGCCAACTTATGGACCCACAAGTTGGCTATCTTGTATTTAGCCTACTGAAACCCAGCAAGATACTTCTGAATAAAAAACTCATTGGTTCTGACACTTCCAGTCCTTGAGGTGGCACTTGAGCCCCATCTCAAGACTCTTTGATAAGGAACTTCAGCCCCTTCTACTGAGTACTAGTCCTTTTTGTTCAGCTTTGTCTGAACTTTGGCTATGGCCATCTTTTTCCCTTCTTGGGTCTATTCCATAAAAACTCTTTATCCCCTTTCTGATGTCTAGTGATGAGGGGAATTGATTATCTTCAGTTCTGATTGGAAATCCCAGGCAGTGTCACCAGGGGAACATTCTTGGCACCAGCATAGCAAGTGTCATAAAAAGTACAAAGGGTCCCTTTGTACTTTTTATGGCACTTGCTATGCAGGTGCCAAGAATGAGCCCCTGGTGTGTGGAAAATATTGGTGAATTGTTGAGTCCATGTGAGGGTTTCTGAATGTTGATGGTGAAAAATGGGGTACCACAGCATGGTCAGTAGGTTGGGTGCTGTTGGTTATCCAGGAGGTAAAGAGTATATGACAGTAGGCAGAGTTGGTAAATTAGCTATACACATTTTCAGGGCCAAGTACCAGGAATATTACCTAAATAATTGAATGGTTACAGGGGTGGATGCTCTGAGATTGCTAAGTTTTACCAATTTATTTTATGCAACCAAGTAGACTCAATTTAACCACATTTGTACAAAAATGCCCTACATGGACCAGGTTGTTGTAATAGAGTGTGATATGATATCCAGCCCTGCCCTCAGCAATGTATACAAAAATATGCACTTCCTGGTTCTCAGACCTGTCACCAACCCTTCAGCTCACTTTCACACAAATCTCTTCTTTGTCTTCTTTCATTCAACTCCCTCTCAGATCTCTTCTCCAAAGTGGACTCATCCCCAACACAGTCCTCACTACCACTCCACTTCCTTTATCAATCAATTCAACTTCCTCATTCTTTTCCATTCTTTTCTTTCTCAATTTCTTTCATACTTCTTAACTTTTCTTCTTTCTGTCTGGTGAAATTCAATAGTTTATCATCACCTCTCATGATCATCTCAACTAGCCTCTTTGTTCAGTCTGCTGTCCTTCAATCTCTTATCTCCATATCTCAAGCCTTGTTATTCCATTTCTTTAGTTTTCAAAATTTTGTTTTTCTTCTCTTCTTCCTTATCCTCTCAATATGTTCTTCTTAAAATTTCTAATTGTTCCTCCTTTAGCATGTTGGTTTCATTTAGGTAATCAATCATCAATCTAGAATCTTTAATGTATAATCCCACATAAAAAGGAAAAATGTATGATTATTTGGGGCAGCCAAATGGAGCCTTTGTAACTCTGGGAAGAAGCTATGAGAGGCAAGGGCAGCTGCCAACGTTTCTGGGTATCTGCCATGGAGTTGAGAGGGGGGAGGACCCCAGCAAACCTAAATGTATGTATTTGTTTGTAAATATGGTGAATAAGCAGGCACCATATGTGTATGAATGCTGGGCTTTCAGGCACACAAAACCAGAGTTTGGGGTATTAACTTAGACCCCAAACCCTGTCCAATCTGCCAACCAGTTCCAAAACCTGCATTTCTGTGGCACTTCTAGGGACCCCAGGGCATTTTTCCTGTAGCCTCAAACTTAACACAAGCCCCTACCCTGTGCTCAAGGCCTGAAGGGCCCACCAATCACAGGGAGGTACTTGTGACAAATGAAGAAATAATGGCCTCCAGACGGGAAAGAAAAGGGTGAGCTACAAATTCAAGAGTAGAGTATACTCAGGGACTTAGAACAACAAGAGATAGGGATCCCAATGGAGCATGTCTCAATTTTATTGGCTCAGAAATAAGGGAGGTTGTATTTATGATGGGGAACAGAAGAAATACAATGTGGAAAGGGGGCCTGACTGAGTTGAGGGGCTAAGATGCAAAAGAACAGGACAGAATGAAATAAAAAAGGAAAGAAGGAAGCACTCTTTGGGATAGGACATGGTCACAATTCTAACAACTAATACTTGTTATTTAGGGTAGAGCTGGGATCACTAATTGGCCACTTTGGTGGTTTCCATTTTGGTGGTCCATTTTTTTGACCGCTCATTGAGCCACGTCCCACCGGGCCGCCATTATATCAAAGTTAAAGTCTGCTTTGGGTCTTGAATCCTACCTCATTTTCCTATCCCCACCCCTCAAGCTCTTCTGTGGAGAGCTTGATATATATGGTGTGTTCATCAAGAAGATAACACCAAGTTATCAGTGTTAAGGTTGTATCCTTGACATATACATTAGAGATTAAATCAGCCACATGCCCAACTAGGACATATACATGCTTCAATTTTTGAAGACCTGAGAAGGAGAGGTCTGTACATCACATACTTACTGAGAGGCTGACTGAGGGGGGGGGGCATAAGATGTTTTTTGATAGGAGCAATACAACAGCTTTGATGGGTTGGAGAAAATTTCAGGAGACCAAAAAAGCTGAAGGAAGCAGCACTAAAATTTGGTCTCCTTGGTGGAAGGACTCATTGTCTGCAGGGTGTGGTGGAAAATGAGGTTGAGTAGAGATTAGTTTTTTTAATGCAGGTAACTGGGTGGCCAGGATCCATCCCAAAAGTCCAGTATTATGTGTTAGCCTCTCTGTGATACAGAGACCCTGGAGGGGCCTGTCACCAGAGGGACTTTGTTAGGCTGTCTGCAGCCTATGCACCCAACATCAAGGCATATGAAGAGAGTCCAACATGGCCGGGGCTGGTGCGCCCCATGGGAATGTATGGAATCCAGCCAAAACCAAGGATGTGGGTTGTTGCCCATGTATCTCATCCCAGCTCACATGGGGACCTTTAACACAGCTTTCAACACCCTAATTATATATTTCACCATACAGCTTTCCCCTGCAATTATGTCAGTCCTGATCAGGTTCAGTCATTGGGGACCCATCCACAAGCCCTTGAAAAAAAAAACGAAGTAAAGAAAGGAAAGAATCCGCTTGGCTGCCCCAATTGTGTGTGTGAGGACAGTCAAGGTTTGTGCAATATTGCAAATAGGGTTTTATCTCCTGAAATCTCTGAACATCTATATTAGCCACAACTTATTCTTCAAGATTCCATACTCTTGTTCTTATTTTCCTTCCCAAGTTTAGCCAGAGAGGAAGATCTTCAAGGACTCATCCCTCTTCATCTATATTCCCCATAAGAGTATTTCCACAAAAGCGGTCAGTTTTTCTAGCTAGCACTAACCTTGAAAGCCCTCCATAAAAAAGCACTGTAGCAGCATTGAGGTGTTGTTAGCAATATGGATTCAGCAGTAAGGGGGGAAGACTAATACACCAACATCATCCCTGCTAATAGTGTAGGGTCTCATTTTTGGCTGTGAAAGCCAGAGGGAAAATTTCAATGGAATTTTGATTTTTGTAATACATTTCCACTGGCCTTCCTCCCTCTGTCTTGAATTTGTATATTTTGTTTGAAAGAACTGTTGGACCATGTCAAATTTTTTCAAACATTTCCCTGGGGAAGATTATATGCATTTGGCCAGTTGAGGTTTTTTTTCTTTTTTTCCAAAAATCCAGATATCCCTCTGATGTCTCATCTTTTCAAACTGTAAATGCCTGCATGATTTCAACAAAAACACCCTAATAATCCTCATTCAGTTCAATGGGAACTCAATTCACGTTTCAACAACACAACCCACCCTCCTCCTCATTACCTGCCTCTCATCAGGATCATCCTCCTCCAGGGAACATAATGGTTTTTTTCTTATCTGCCAGAAATCAAAGTTTCAGTAGTTAGAATTTTGCATCAAGGCCAATCCCAAGACAAAATATGTGCAAGCTTAGGACTCCATATTTCCTTTCAATATTTCAAAAAATTCATTTCAATTTATGAGGAAACCAAGTGTTTAATCAATAAACCAAATGACTGCAAGAAATCAGGTCAAGCAAGAACCCTATCTGAAAAAGACGGCAACTTAATGTTCCATATTATCAAAGAAAAACCTGGCCTGTTCTTGGATGAAATCTGGTAACACTTATGAAATCACATGGGGACCCTTCTTAGCATTGAGGCTTTCATTTAGAACTCATCAATAACTTTTCCATACTCTTAACAAAGCTGATAATGTGAAGTGTCAAAATTGTTTCATCAAAAAGTATGCTTATGTTAAAAGAATGTGAAACATTTCAGCATAATTCCTAGCTTTAAATGGTAAGTGCTCCTGCCCTCATTCAAGCAAGTACCAAAATATACCTGATGGATTTGATTATGTTGTTATCCCTCAGTTGAAATAGTGGCCTGTGACAAAGGCCTGTGGCAAAATTTTGCTTGCTAAACACCAGGTACCTCATCAGTCAGCATGGTCATCAGCCAAAACCCAAACACCTCAGCCTGGTTCCAGCAATATCTATTGATGGTTTTATTGCAATGACAGTAAGAGAAGATCCAATTAATTCAAAAATATTTGTGCAATTTTTGAAATGGGAGTTGGGAACATTTCTTCTCTTATCAGGCCATGAATCATAAAGTATTCTTGAACACTCTAATACATGATTTTTACAGCACCCTTGGAAAAATGGGTACCCATCCCCCAACTTGGCTGTTGTGTGTGAAAATTCCATGGATCATAAAGGGAGTTTTGTTCAACAAATCTGTGAAAAAGCAGGATTCTTGTTAATATTCCTGCTGCTGTACTTCCCAGAGGTCTGCTTTACAGCGGTCAAGAGAAAGCTCTGACAAAACCAGGAAATTTCCCTCACTTTGGATGTGGAATGGAAAGTTCACCACATTCTGCGTAAATCATGACACAATAGATTTTTAGGAGCTTATACAGGCATTGTGTTTACAAGATTCTGACATCCTCCCATTATTCTTGTTCCTCTCCTGCTGCCATATCTTCTCATTCTTTTCCTTCCATCTAATAAGGCTCAAATCTCTTCTCCTTCCTTTCAATAAGTCTCACATATATCACATGTTACAATTTTTTTTTCTGTTGATTTCTCACCACTAACCTCATTCCATTCATTCATTTTTTTAAAATATAGAAGCAACACCATTAAAAAATCAATTGCCCAATCCCAGTGAATATGATTTCCAGAGTCATATTGACTATGGAAATGAGACCAAAAACCTTGTGTGGTAACACCATGGAGAGTTGGGGCTTGCCATAAGCCCTGGAGCTCAAGGCAGCAGCAGTCTCTGAGCCATTTCTCAAAGCAAGCAAACTGGCATAGCACAGTCGGGAAGAGACAATTTATTGTGTATTTTGATTGAAAAGATATGATTGGGATAGAGAGAGATAGAAAGCCTTTTTTCTGAGGCCAAATGGAAGCAATCAGGATAAAAAAACGCCAATTTGGGACATTTGTTTTTGGAGAGGTGAACTAGATATCAGGAAATAAGACGACTATATGAGAAGGAAGTTGAAAAAAAATATGGGAAATCCTGTAGACAGGAATATAAGCAAGCTACCTTTCAAGGGCAGGGTGCTTCTCAAAGAACCAGAAACAATAAAAGAGGAGATTCACCTCTCCTAGAGTGAGACCAAGCCCAAGGATGTCCTTGCACAAACTTTTTGGGGACTTTAAGAATTGGTGCAAGACCAATCTGCTATATTCCCTCAGGATTTGATGAACCCTTTCCTTTGTTTCAATACTGAGATAAATGAGGTAGTAATTTAAGAAAGGCTTCCCAATAAGAAAAACAGTGGCATATGAGCTGGGAATGATAGGAGCTCTACTAGTGGATGGGAGAGAAACACCATGCATTGCCTCTGCCAAATCTGAGCAAGCAATTGCTTGACAGAATCTGGAGCTGATGCTAACATCCAGGTTTCTTCTGGGCTCATTTTAGTCAAGTAGGTCAGCCCTGGTGGTAGTTTATTTATGTTTACTCCCAAATTTAAAGCCACCTGTGATCAAATCATATAATCCTGTTAGCATTGTGATTGGGGGGGGGGGGGGGGTGATAGGATAGACAAGGGAAGTTGACATACCAATTCTTTGGCTCACTCCTGGCTGCCATGGTCAGGAATATTTACTTATTTGGTTTGGTGGGGTCAATTTATATTGGCAGCTTTCATATGTCAAGAGTTTTAATGGGGTGTGTGTTGTACAGAAGCTTTGTCTTGATTTTGACTCAATCATCATCATCTGCATCTGAGGAAGTGACCTCATCATTGTCTCTGACACCTGCACATTACCTTAGGGCAGCCACTTGCCTGGCAGCTTGGGCTTGCATGGCTTTTTGAAAAAGAAGGTCAGCCTGGCAACCTCACATGATCACCTTGGTGGGGTTGGCTATCTTCAAAGCCAAAAATATGGTGTTCTTGCCATTGTAAAACTCAAAAGTGCTGTTTAGAATCTTTTGCTGAATTGAGAAAGCATGATGGAGTTTCAGGCTCTGCCTTTCTATACTATCAGAAAACAAGACCACCAAGGTATGCTTGGCAGCTTTTATTAACGTGATAGAGGATGTGTTTAAGATGAGTTGTTTGATTGACAGAATATATTGATTTTGTTGTTATGGAATGGCTTCAGGGTTCAGGGTAATTTTTGACTTCTTCACTGATGGCTTTCTTGGGGTTGATTGTTTATGAAAAGAGTGGTGATTGAGCTGAGGTTGGTATTTGCCAAGGGTGAGTGAGGATGAAAAATGTATAAATGGAGGATGATGAACTTTGGTGAGAAAGTTGGATGAAAAGGAAGAGGTAGAAGATGCTTTTATCAGGAATTGAACTCAGGTCCTTTGAGTTGGGTTATAAAAATAAAGAAAGACTGTTTTGAGTACATGGCCAAATAGCACTACGGGCATTTAGTTGACGCTGCGGCCCGCAGCGTCACCCAGACGTTTCAGGCCCGCGTGACTGTGCCAGTAGGCGCAGTCACTGCGCATGTAACCCCGAATGAAACGTCCGGGTGTCGCTGCACGCCGCAGCGACAGTCAAATGCCCGTGGTGTAGCCTAGTTGGGTAAGGCCACTGGTGAGGATTTTGTACTCAGGTGGAATTGAACCCAGGACATAGTGAGTTATTCTCTTTGTTTTCCTCTAATAAGTGAAGGTAAGACTTGTTGATTTATATATATATTTATGAGATAAGGATGATAAGAAAATATAAGATAGAATATTCAGCTGAGAATAGGTTGCTTGAGTAATTGTTGACCAGTGCCCAATGTGTGAGGTGATGGGATGATGGGATACAAATGGCAGGCAGAAGTGTCAGCTCCACGGCGGAAACCCAGGAACCTTGACTCAGTTCAAAATTTTATTTCTCAGAGTTTCTGCTTCATAGTTAGAATTTTTCCAATGTATTATCCTTTTCCTAACTCCATAGTTTTGTCTAGCCTCGCGACGTGTTGTCACGGAAATCCTCAGACGTGCTTACCAGTTGTTATAAATAGGCTCTCTCCTTTCCCTCCTTCCCATTCCTTGTAGGATTTATTTTGTTTTCACTCTTATACAGCCAGCTTTTTATTGATCTGGAAGGAACAACCAAATTGAGTATGAGAGTTGGTAGTCTTGAGGGAAGGGGGAGGATAAGTTGTACAGTGATCAAACTGTCTGGTTTGCCATAAAACTTCAAGAACTCCATTTGCATGGGCAAAGTCAATAAGAGCTGCATGCTGTGGAAAATACAAACCATGCCCCCTTTCTTGAGAGGGAGGAGGGATTGGTTTGCCTGTTTTTTTTGTCAATGTAAGAGAACAAACCATATGTCCATATATTGAGGTCAGCCTTGTCTTGATGCACCTTATTATGGAAGTCATTAAAAGTAACCATGACGTTTCCAGCAAAAGTATTTTTGTTCTTGACGTCCCTCCATTCTTCTTCATTCCAACTTGGCAATCCTACTTCAGTTGCCAACTCATGATTCTTCTGCCATGCGGAATCTGAAAGTGATTTAATTTGTTCAGCCAAAAAATTGTTATGTCTTTGGAGGCGCTTCCACAATGCACTTTCCAAAATTGAATCTTCTTCTTTTATTTTGTGAGCACGTGCATATGTTCCTGAAATAATTTTATCATCAATAATTGAGCTAACTTAAGGAGTATGTCCTTTAATGATTACTGACCACCTGATTTACCAGAATCATATCCTTGACTAAAGCCTATTCCACGCATGGATCCACCAAGTCTATCTTGGTTGGACTTATTATCAGACCGGTGTTGCGCCATCTTATATAGATCAGAAATGATTTCCAAAATTCTGAGGAGATTCGATGATGGTAATTGAGAAAAGGAATGATTTTCCAGAATGAAGTGAGGGACTCGACCTGAGGTCATGACAACATTGCGGGACTTAGGACCAAGGATTGGGAGGGTTACAAGCAATATCTTAAAGATATTCTCCTTTGAAGGAGAAATAAAAACAATGTAGGTGTTTGGGTCATTTCCCAGCCTTCTATGCGCCTTGGCCAAGTTCTTATCTGTAGCTGATTTGTACTTAGGGGGAGACTGGTAACGCTTGCTGGATCCATGGTGTGATGCATTGGAGACTGATTGGTGACATTCAGGGGAAAGGTCTTCAACGGCCACAATGCCCTTTGAGGAACATTGGATTTCTTCAAGTGACATAGTGTTTGGCATTTGAATACCATTGCGGCTCCGTTGCCAATAGATGGGGCATTGACTCACATGCAACTGACCTTCTAGTGAAATTTGACTGCTCGTTTTGACCCGAGAAAATGAAGCAGATGGATCGAGGTCATTAAAAAGTATTGGGGCCTGGGGTTTTGGCAATTCAGGGATAGAGAATTGAGGAACCAGTGAGGTAGGCAAACTGTCTATGGAAGAGCCATCAACAAGAGGCAAATGAGAGCTAGGAAATAATACCCCCAACAAGTGACTGACAAAATCTGTGTATCTTCTAAACCAGTAGAGTTATGAGGGTGGTTCCAGTGGGTGACCAGGGTTTATTTTGTCCAGAAATTCAATTATTGAGGCTGTTTTGGCCATATCTTGAGTTTTTGTTTGATAAAAGTAAAAAAATTAATTTTTCCGTCCAGAAATACAGGAAAACAGACCACAGCATTCCTTGGCTCCAACAGTATTAACAAACATCTTTGAGTTCTCCAGAAAATTTAAAAGAAATTCTGCATCCAGTTGGGTTTGGGTTGATATTATTTTGAGATCAGTAAAGGTTATATTTGCTATAATTGGTTTTTGATTGCCTGCAATAGTTTTTTATCACAAATTAGAATATGACCATGATCAAAGAGAGTGAATTGGACTGGATTCTTGATTATTGAATAAGTATTGCTGATTTATTCTGGAGTTGGGTTACATTTATGGATGGGCTGTTTAGGAGGAGGAGGGTGGCCAGACTTCCTGGATTTTTGGGTTGCTAACTTCCTCTTGGCTTTTCTCATATTGGTCTCAGAGGTTATGTGGGGAAGTAGGTTGTGCTCAAGAACATTGACAATGTGAACCAAAGTGCCAGAGTTGACAGGAAGAGTGGAAACCAAGAGTTTAGATGATCATTGATTTGGAATTCCTCTTTTGAGATTCCAATTCTTGTTTCTCTGATACTTTCTGGTAGCTTGGGCAGCACTATAATAAAAAGAAAAAAAATTACAAGAATAATTTCTTGGAAATACTAGAAGGCTATTAACATGGTGGGTTCCCTCTTGGTAAGTATGACACAAGGAGATAATTGATCTGCTTCATTACTACCCTGGAGAGGTGGGATTGAAGCAGAAGACATAGACATGGCACTAGATCAAAAATCAAAGCATCCATCAGTTTGGGGATTAAGGACATCAGAATATATCCCTTCTACAAATATTCTAATTGCTTTGACAAGCTTAGTACTCTTGCAGATACTATGAGTTGAGTGCCTAAACTTGCTTTGTTCATAAGGGCACACATAGCTGGGAAAATAATATGTTGGTATAAAGAAACAAACATACTTATAGTGGGGGCTCAGAGTATATAGAGTGGATGCCAGAGAGAGATTGTCCCAGTAATAGAAGTTGTGTGTTTGCTAAAGTAAAGATTATTAAACACACCAGTAAGTGACATGGAGGAGATGGAGACAATGCCTCTGCTACACATTCCCCAATGACATTGACAAGCTTAGTAATCTTGCAGATACTATCCTTGCAGATACTATGCGTTTAGTGCCTAAACCTGTCTCCATCATAAGGGTATGTGCAGCTGAAGCAATAAACAGTAAAATGTGAAAGAACACACCTTTAGTTTTGTCAGAGGACCAGTATAACAGAGATTTTAGGTTGTGTTAGCCAAGATGAATAGGATAGAATTTTTTATGTTGATTCCTGTTCACAGCTTATGGGCCAGTTTAATACATGTTCAATATTGTTCTGTTTTCCCTCTCCATGGTCCCTACAATTTTTGACAACAAATTTTATCTTTGCTGACTGAGTTTCTTTTTTCTTCTTCTTGTTTCTGCTGCAGCTGCAGCAGAAGCCCCTCCTCACCTCATCTGCAACCAAATGAGTAATACAGGTAGAGTTTTTTCACAAGCTATGCAAGTATGTAATATTTTTCATATTGGTAAGCATGATTGCTCACCAAAATTCTTTTTCTTTCTGCTGCAGGTTTTTCATATTGGTAAGCATGATTGCTCACCAAATAACCAATATCATTGCAGATAACTGTTTTTTTATTCTTAGTAAGCAATAATACTGACCTGGTTTTTTTTTTTTGCTGCAGCTGTTACCCCTGTCACATAATCCCACCTGCTTAACCAACAGCAATAGCAAAACAATAATGTCACCCAAAAACAGACTGTATGGATATGATTTGTTTATATTGTTGTTAGATTAAATAGTGATTCTTTGTTTGCACTATCCTTTCTATCCAATTTTTGTTTATTTTCTTTTTCAAGGTCTTTGATATCGCATTGTGAATATGGGGTGGGTGGGTGTGAAAACCTGAATATTGTATTGGTGACCTATGGCTGTAACAGTCATCAGAATTTGTCAAAGAGAATGACATAGGAAAGAAACAAGCAGAAGAGAAAAGCCAAGGAGTATGCAGATCTTAAACAAAATTCCATTGGCCTCAGTGAAACTACCAACACCACCAAGATTTCTGGCAGAGAACTCAGTAAAAAACTCTGAACTATTATCCCAAGGTACCTCTGAACCAAAATCAAAACCCAACCTCGTGTTCCACCCCTGAGGAGTTTCATCAGGCTTGTTATGTTGTATATAGGAAGTTTTTCCTTATGTTATAAATCCCCTCAACAGAAATTCAGTCATTGTGATTACTGAGTTCACCCCATGGGATAAGTTAAAGAACAAGACTAAAGAAGACTTGAATTTTCTTGTAACTTTTCTCCATAGTATCAAGGATTTCATCAACCTAGTCTCTTCTTCTAGCCATTCCTGGGGAGGTAAGATGTGGGCTATAGGCTGGAGAAAGTCAGAGGACTTTCTGCAAATTATTGGATGATATATTAAAAAATTTGCTACTAATAATTTGGAGAAGTATGATGAACACTTCACCAAACCCTACTGTGCAGAAAAGGGCAATGGTCAGTACTTCTAAAAGATGGTCTACATTCCCTTCAAACAAAATCAAACACTCATGGAAAAATTCAACATCCCCTCTTTTGGTTCTCTGCATTTTTAGAATCAGCCTGGCCTTTTATTTTTCTCATCCTTTCTTGCCTTCACCGCCAATGGTTTCTTCAATACCCCCCACATCAATTCAAAAGACATCTCTCACTTTTCATTTTTGTCTTATTCCTTCCAACTTACTTGGCTACTAGTACACTACTAGCTCCCCCTGATTCTGGCTATGAAATTATAGTTTTCCTGACCACAAGCTTGGAATTAACTTTGATCTTCAACATGGAATTGTCAAGATGGTTCAGAAAACAAACAAATTAAGCATCGCACGCTCCCTCTTCACCATTTTCCACTTTTACCATTTTGGTATATCTTCACAGATGCTGAGCTTTACAAACTTCAGTACAAAAATAGTCCTTGATCAATTTATGTATAATTTTGTTTTGGCATCTATCCCTTGAGATCTTGTTGCACTTTTGTTTGGGTGTTATAGAACATTAGTGACCACAGAAGGCACTGGCCCAGATCAAGAACCCTCTCTGAGGCCTCATCAGGAATTGCTGGCTCAGGCTCCCATTCTGTTTGCTCATTTCCAGGTTTTTTGAATTTAGCTTGTCTTAATCTTCTTCCCAGTTATGCTCAATATCTTCACAGCACCTATAAGTTACATCATGGTGGACAGAGAAATCAATTTGAAGGTGGATCAATTGTGGGTTTTTCTAGTTATGTTTTGAAGTAATGTACATCCTCAGCTTGCTTGCCCATTCCTTCAGTATGTGTGCTGCTACATTTACTGCCAAAATTGTCTGCTTGATGAAGGCCATGAATTGCCTGGCCATAGCAAATCTTTGCATAGAATAGTTAGATTTGGTGGTGTAGGCTTTCTTCCATAGATCTCATTAGATGAGACTGTATTTGGCAACCATGGGATAGACTATCCCTGAATTATAAATCAATGCCTTGATTATCTTTGAAGTTTCTTTTGTTCTAATGCTATCTTTGCTTCAATTGATACAGACAAAGTCACTGGATTAGCTCAACTCCATCTGGGCTGAGCTTATTGCAAATGCCATCAATCCAAAAAGAGTCCTGATGATCACTGAATGTTGGAGACAGAACCACAATTCCAAAGCATTGCCATGATGGTTTATCTGGGTCCAGAATTTGTTTTGAGCTTTAGCAGATTTTTACAGAGACAAGGGTGAATGCTCTTACACCACTTGTTAGCTTGTGAGTAGCTATGCTATTTTTTTCCCAACCCCTCAGGTTTGTTCTTCAGAGACCCCCATAGAGAAAAGCAAGGGTAGAAATTCCAACTGTCTGAGGTTAACTGTGGTCCATATGCTTTCTTTGCCAGTTTTCAAGCTATGATGATGAGGGTGGACTCAATCAAAAGAAAGAGAAAGATTCAAGAAAAGATCTCATACCATTTGATTATTTCATATCCCATGATTGCAACCCCTTCAAAAACAAGGTTATAGATTCATACTTTTTCAAACTTCAGGAAATTATACAGCCATTACAAAAAAGCTTGTGTTCCCCGCACTGCTTTTTTTTGTTATTTTTTTTTTCAGCCACTTTTATTTCCACCACAATGCCTGTATTCAGCTGTAGATTTTTCTAACTTTTTTGGTCTTTGGATTCAGGTCTTGGGACCTGCACCAATTGACTTGTAGTGCAATACTACATCACTAGCTGCCCCACATGGGGGCAGGTTGGCCCCAGATCCATGTTATCTAGGCTCTCCCAGGGCCTGTACCGGACCCATACAGCCTGGTGGCTGAAAAAGCACCCACTAAAAAGCGGTGTGGGGAACACAAGCTTTTTCATAATGGCTGTATCTTGGCCATTGCTCCATATTCCTCAATGAGCTAAACCCCTGGCTCACCATCCGGCTCTTGCTTTTTTGGCCCTTCTCCAACCCTTTCACCTTCCTCTCGTTGAGGATCCTCTCAAAAAATCTAGCCCTAAGAGTGGCACTCCTTTCTCTAGTTCTGTCGATAATCTTGGTGACTTCTCCATTGCTACTAAGCTTTCCTGACTTAACTCGTTCATCTCAAAGAAACCCAGCGCCCTCGACAGCATTCGATTGCCGTCATGAGTTGAACTCGAAAGCATCATCCAGGCTTACCAAGCGGACGCGGTGATCTGATACATTGAAACACAAGTATTGGATCAACCGACTGGACCATGAGCCAAGGCTTGAGTTGAGCACGAAAAACAGTTGGGCCACCCCCTTACGGCCGAGCGTGAGAATCGAGCGGATGAAACGCACAGCACTCGAGACGCCAAACTCTGAAGACTCAACGCAGCTAACTGCCTCAGTCCTCCATCCAAAATCTCAAAGTGATAGGTTTACGGATATGTATTATATTTTCTGTGAGTGGCGAAACTGAGATAATGTAATTCAAGCGTGAGATTGGGGAGGGGAGTTGTTCTTCAGCTGGTATCTCTGGCGGATTTTTGGAACGTTAGGGGAGATGATGATGGCTCGTGACCGCAACAAGGTTACTGGGAGGGAACAAAATATGCGAATCAAACGAAACAAAAAATAATGGACGAGGAAGTTGGTAGGGATAGTGGCGGAAAGGACATAATTATTTTTGGATTAATGTTGGTTTAATGGCTGACCATCCCATGGCACCCCCTGCCATGAGTGAAGAAGCAATCAACATTTTCTGCAACCCAGCTACTCAATTGGATATGAAAGCAGCCCGAATCGCAGATTTAGACATATGAGCGAGTCGGGGGCGCACGTCCAGAAGATCAAGAAAATCGATCAAGGATCAGTGAAATGGCAGTAAGACTGAAATCACAGATGGTGAAATATTTAAAAGAGTGAGTGGCGCACCCGTGCAGCGAAACAAGGCACCCGTTAGTCCTCCGGCTATGACCGAGTTCCATTGATCATGTTGCCCTCGCTGCCGATCGAGTGTACAATTGAAAGCATTGTACATAAGAGCTGAAGAAATCGTGAAGAGAGGTGGGATCATTACATTATTTCCAATTTCTGGTAGGACTGTGGCGCCAGTTTCTTACCAAGAATTCCGCAGGTATTCCCAGTAAAACTGCCTCGGCGAGTGATGCCATTCAAGATTGCGTTTAACCTCAGCCTCCAACTGATCGAGCCCAAAGAGCTTGATTGACTCGCGGATGCAGCTGCTGGAGAAGCTCCTGAGGAAGCCTTGTTTATGCCAGCCGTGGGCCCTGTAGAAGATAGGCCGGATGAAGGTTTGGAAGGGTTCGAGAAAGTGCCCGTGGATTTAGCGAGTCTGCCGGCCGCGATGGCCTTACTACGTCCCCAGCCCTCCTTGAAACCCCACAGCCCGCCAAACGCCAATCCGCCCACGTAGACCGTCCCAGTTCCGTAGCATAGCTCGTCGCTCCATCCGCGGTTCGGCAGCACCGTTTGGCTGCCAGCAATCGTCGACAGTTTTGCGTCTTCGAGTGACAGATAATCTAACCCCGCGTTCACATTCGATAGCGGGTGAAGACTCGACGGTTGGGCGTACGCAGAAAGTATAGGATCCAAGATTGGGAGATTGAGTACGCTTCCCGGGGGATGGCTTGAACTTGACGTATTCGACTAGGAAAACACAAGGGCAGGATCATATTCAGCACACAAGATGGCATTTTTTCTATAGGATATTTCAGATATGATGTTACTTTGTTATCCATGTCAGGATGGTCTGGTGAGGTCTGGTGGTTGATGGAGGACGAGGAAGGGTTGGACATCGTATAAGTAGTGTTTCGAACCAAGTTCTTGAAATTATAACGGTTCGAATGTTCGGGTTCAGTATCAGATGAGAGCGTATTTCGATCCGGTAAACTTGTGGTTGTTCCGCGCTGAGTTGTCGAGTCTGAATGTTGTCTTTTTTTTTTGGTCGGCTTGTCCGGCGGAGCGGGTCGGCAGTCGATCAAAGCCTGAACGTCCATCGGACCAAATTGAATATGCATTCAGCGGGTCAGCCAAGAGAAAACATCACTGCAAGTCTCCACCCCTGTGTTTACTAGCTTAACTCAAGCCGCACCTTCAGGACTTGCCAAGCCAGCCTGTAAAGGAGAGGCTTGTGGCTACAGTCCTAATCTTAGCACAAGTGTTTTGGTAAATTTTGAAGTTTTTCAGTACTTCCTCATGAAACATTTTATCATATGTGTTTCTGATGTTCCTTCAACATGAGATCAAGTGGCCCAAATATCCATCTATCTTCTCTTGCTGCTAGTATTATTTTTTTTAAAATTCCAGAACTGGAGAATAACCCTTCTTCCTCAGTTTTTTCATCAGACCTTCCTTTTGACCTTCAAACTGGAAAATCTCATGATATACACATATAGAGTGTTCAAAGTTGATTTTTAAACTCAATTTTACATGAAACATAATATTTTCCAATAATTCAAGAAGTGTTGCTTGTGAAAGTTATCACCAAATCTCATGTGGTTGGTAATTTGGTCATGTTGGACCTGTGAGCAGCACTGGGCCACTACGCTACACTGCGCTTTTTGACCAAAAAGCGGTAGCGTAGCGGCCCTGGTTTGTGACCCCCGGTGGTGCAGCGTTAGCGGATTTTCAAAGCCGCTATGCGCCTGCTACGCTACACTTTGCTGTGCTACAGCGACTTTAGCGGTGTTTTTCCGCTACAAGTCGCTGTAGCGCAGTGTAGCAAGCCCACAGATTGGGCTTGCTGGGGTAGCGTTAGCATGATTTTGCGAACAGCTAACAGGAAAACCTGTTAGCTGTTAGCAAAAACACACTAAGCTACGCTACGCTAACACTAACGTTAGCATAGCTGGCCCAGTGTTGCTGTGAGCTTATGTAGAATTTGGTTTAAAAATCAACTTTGAACACCATAATACTACATAATATCAACCCATCAATAATTTTTGGACAACCAGTTGAGTCTGTGCAGATTGACACATAGCCTGATGATAAATCTTTCTGCAATAGTTTTGGCGTTATAAGCAACCAAGGAAGTGTTATGACAGATCTTAGAACCTTTCTTTTAAAAAAACTGTTGCTCCATCAATCAAAAGGAGCTCTCCATTAACCTACCCCAATCATGATTCCAATTTCCCCATGAAGACGCATCAGTGAACCCTAAAGTTTTTGGACACTGACAAGCACCAAAATATACAAGAAAGTATTTGAGAAGAGTCTGACAAAGCTCAATGAACACATCTCCAAGGTTTCCCTCAACTTCAAGTCATAGCATGGAATTTCATAACCAGCTTGCCTTAGTTGTTGTGGATAAGGCACATATGATATATGTGCAGGGCCTTTTTTAGTCTACAACAGCCAAGAATACCCTGGCCCACTTCCACCATGAAGACTATGGTATCTTCCAGCCATCATATGGGAAGCTGGGTGCAAAACTTCTCTTCCACAACAACAAAACTATGCTTTTTCTTTCTGCTACCTGCCATCCAATGGCCATCAATTCTATCTTGACAAGCCTTAAACCAAACTGATACTCTATTGATATAATACAAGGAGAATGAACCCAATGGAGATTCAAATTCTCTGAGTCCCCATGGCCAAATCAATGGCTTCAGCTCTTAATGTCATTTGACTATTCCCCTCCTCCAAAGAGCTGGAGGATAAAAATATAGTTCTTGATTTGGTATATAGTGGATCTCAAAATTGAACACTGACTGTATGTTATGACCTTGTAAACCTCCTCTGGACCTACCCCCAAATTCCTACTACTTCTGGTACTTTGTCACAACTCAAGAAGTATTGCCGTGGAATGAGCAGCAAACATGTACATACCATAATTACATCAGCACTGGGCTGCTACACTACACTGCGCTTTTTGACCAAAAAGCGGTAGCATAGCGGCCCTGGTTTGTGACCCCCGGCGGTGCAGCGTTAGCGGATTTTTGAAGCCGCTACGCACCCGCTACGCTACACTTCGCTGCGCTACAGCGACTTTGGCGGTGTTTTTCCGCTACAAGTCGCTGTAGCGCAGCGTAGCAAGCCCACAGATCGGGCTTGCTGGGGTAGCGTTAGCGTGATTTCGCGAACAGCTAACAGGAAAACCTGTTAGCTGTTAGCGAAAACACGCTAAGCTACGCTACGCTAACACTAACGTTAGCGTAGCTGGCCCACTGTTGGTTACATATAATATTTACATGAAATAAAGGATGATGTACATAAATAAGAAATTAATATAGTTCAATTCTTATTTATACAATGAAAAAGGAAGTTTCTGTTGGATTTCAATTATAATACAATCTCAATTGTATACAATTGTCTTGGAGTACAATTTAAATAGTAGTATAATTGAAGTTAGAGCAACCTGATAAATTTCCACATGTAAGAGCATCTCCAGCAGAGATGGGACCGCGCGACTTCTGGCTAAATTTAGCTGGTCGCGCGGGTTTTCGGGGGTCCAGCAGACTGGCTACAGGATCAAATCTTGATCCCTTCCCTCATCCTCGCCGGCTACCAACCCCCACCCATCGACCCTTTCCAAGGCGGCCTCGAAAGGACCTCTCCGTCCGCCATCCATCGACAAACCCAACGTTCGACGTCATCAATCTCGATATCATTACACATATCCATCCCTCTACACAACAAAACACAAATCCACAAAATGATTCTGGATCCATCTCTCGAACAATACGCGATGGAGGTACCCGACCTTCCAATACTCGACCTCCCACCCCCACCGCCAGCCCCCCCAGGCCCTGTAGCATCAGCCAACCCAGGACCAGGTGCTATCACTATTGCGGCGCCGAAATTGAAAAGGTCGGCCGCGTCCAATCGAAGCCAAACATCAAAAAAACAAAAAACAAGAGCAGAAGTTGAGGTCGAAGGTGGCGAAGAAGATAATGAAGAAAAAAAAACAAAGAATCCGAATTGGTGCATCGAGGAGGACCGGATGTTATGCATCTCGTGGCTCAACACCAGCAAAGACGCAGATATCGGGACGGGTCAGAAGGCGAGCGCATTCTGGGAACGTATCCATCGACTATTCCGCGAGATGGTTGACGAATACACTCAGGATCATAAGAACGACCGGCAATTCAAGCCATTTCCAAATCAATTGCAGGGGGCGCTTGAAAGTCGATGGAGCTTGATTCTCCATCGAGTCAACAAATATTGCGGCTTCTTTGCTAATGTCGAGCGGCGTCTGGGGAGTGGAAAGACAAGGGACGAAATAGTTTGTCATTGTTTTGATCTTTTTTTTTTCTGCTTTTTTCATTTAACAATGGTGCTGATTGATCATCTGAACTCATCCAGGGTGTTGAGGCCAAGGCACTCTTCAAAGCAGACCAGGGGACCTCTTTCACCCTGGACCACTGCTGGTCGATATTAAACCAGTCGCCGAAGTGGCAGGAGACGATGGACGAGATCTCGAGCTGTACACAAAAAGAAGGCAAAAAAAAAACCCCCACCCCATCGCTGGCCTCCTCAGAACCAAACAGCATCAAAGCCACAAGTGACGAAGAGGATGCAGCCAATGATATCAAAGATAATCGAACCGGCGGTTCAAATCCTGTAACACGACCCGAAGGCCGCAAAAGTGCAAAAAAACGAAACTTCAATGATGCGGAAGTTCGCGAGGGTCAAAAAGAGTTGATCAAGATATCAAGGGACAAGATGCTTGCCATGCAGATGGTGGCGGAGGAGGCCATCATGAGTAAGGATACGTCATCTATGGATGACATTTCTAAAAGATTCTACAAAATTAAAAAAAAAGAGATTGCGACTCGCATGGGCCTGTTGTAATAAGATGAAATCTTTTTATTTTCTCACTCGCTACTTTTTTTCTATTTGTTTCTGCCTCTTCTTTTCGATTAAGACAATGAAATACTTGTCATCTGCTGTGCCATGTCTGTTTGCTATATTAACAATATTTTGCCACAGTGTTGGATTTCTAACCAAATTGCAACAACATCATGATTTGTTTTCCAAACATAACATTGAACACAACCACAATCAAGCTCTTTGAATCTTTAAAAAAAAAATGGAAAAAAAAAGTTCAACAACATAATGAGAAATCATCAAGCAGCAGAATCCCCATCACAAGATTCATCAGATCCATCTACCACCCCCATGTTTTCCTTCTGGAGTAGCCTACTTTCATGCAACTTCCACTGGTGTTCAATGAGATCTTTCTTGAGTTCAGAGTGCTTCTGTTGATTACGAATGGCTTGGTAGCGCTGAAGGAAGAAGTGAAAATCACTTGAAGATCCAGAGGCAAGATTTGTGTCAGGGATGTTGAGTTGGTCGTAATTGAAATCATTTTCAAAGCTTGAATCTCGTTCATCTTCAACTATCATGTTATGCATAATAATGCAAGCCTTCATAATAAAATTTAATTCTTCTTTATCCCACAATCTGCATGGTTGCTTGATGATTGCCCAGCGAGCTTGAAGAATTCCAAAAGCACGTTCGACATCCTTCCGAGCAGCTTCTTGTTGTTTAGC
>SMGU01003161.1:0-24177 GCA_004348175.1 Puccinia novopanici | reverse complement strand
ATTCTTCACTTCCAGATCAACAAGCTATGATTATGAAGAGAATCACGAGTTGAAGGCAAAACTAGATACGAAATCTTCCTCATCTCCGCTTCGCTCAAACCAGCATCTAGATCCATCGACAGTGCCGGTGACAACCAAGGCCCATTTAACGAGTCGATCGACGCTTGGCCCACTATCTAGTGGGGAGGAGGAGCTTGACCAGATAGCTGGGCCTGCGGCACAAGGGTTCATTGACCTGAATAAATGGGTCGACGAGGTCCGTCCGCTCTTCTCCCCGCCACCCATCCTTCTCTCTTGACTCATGGAACATCTCTTCTTTCCCAAAGGCTCCGCTCACCTTAGAACCTGAAACTCCAATCGAGATCGTCCTGCAATTCTTTCAAAGACTCGTCCGTATCCCTTCCGTCCTCTACCCCTCTGCCTCTTCTTTGAAGTTTCATTGAGCTTCTATTCTTGAAACTTCCCAAAAAACTAATATTCCTCCCATCATCATTATTGTTATTTGTTTGTACATTTTGAACCCGAAAAATGATAGGGCTTGAGGAATATGTTATTTACCTCGCATGGCTCATTAGCTGGGATCTTAACGATCAAGGTAAGCCCGCTTCCTTCCGTCCCTCAACTGCATCCTTTTTCTACAAAAGAGTAGGGAAGACTAATATTGATTGCCTTTTTCTCTTTTTTTTGGAATTGGTATTCTGCACAGGATCTTCATAAATACATTCGAGCGCCCTACTATGTTTCGACTCAAGACCCAGAACGCAGCAACTAAGTCGTAGATCGTATGGGAAACTCACATAATTTACAAACGCTTGTACTTTTTTGAATACTTCTTTGTACGTGAATACAAAAAAAGAAGAAATCCTTTGACAAACATCATTCTGATGAACAGAACGAGATGAGAGAGAAAGAAACGGCACTACATAGTCTCATTATTATTATTTTTCTTACTCCCTCTTTGCAAGCTGTCAAGATCTGGCTGGTTGGCAAGCGTCTCATGTGACATTCTCATTGTGCTCCCTCTATCTGAACAGAAGCGGATATACTTCTTGATCTTGTCATACCACCCCCTTCTTATTGTTCTCATCTCAGTTGACACCCATCATCTCCTGTCTCCTCTCTCTGGATTGAAAGTGAATGAAATGTATTGTTTCCAGCATGTACTTTGACTCATGACTTGTCTTTAGATAGTGGACGACTTCCTGTTGCCCAGAATCATTAATCTGGACCTACTTTGTTGTTGAAAAATGATGGCAGTCAGGTTCATGCCACCAAACCAAATTTGGAATCTAGGTTCACATAGCCTGTGTACATCAGGCAATCTGGATTGGTAATAAACATGGTTTGGCATGTTCTTGATCCAAATTGTGGCTGAAGAGAGGCCCTTCATGAAATTTCAGGAAATGATGTGGTCCCAACATGCTCGCCATTTTTTCTTGCATCATGTATTTATTGTTCCCTGTTGCTAGCTGCTTTTGCCCCTGCAAGATTTATCTTGTTTAATGCATTTTAAAACCTTAGTTTTTTTTCTTTTGAAGACAAATTCTAAATTCATATGACTATCTGCTACATACAGACAAATTGGGTCTCTTTGAACCCTGCACAGAATGCCTGCCTCATCCCCATATGAAGAATATATATCCTATGTGTTTTCTTCCATATTTGCATCATCTACCCAGAACTGTGCTGTTTCTTGGGTTTTTCTCATGCTCCACTGCAGTCTGTATAAGCTCTCTTGGTTGTGGCTAGTCAAGATTTTATTAATCTTTGGGAAATTTTGGGTGACACTGGTGTTTTCTTTCTCTTTTTAATTTGTAATTTTTTGGATTATTTACTGAATAGGGCTGAGAACCTATTTTTGTGCTATGCTCTAGATAATCCTTATCTTGGGGTTTGAAAGTAATAGGTACCATGGGGTATCATTTGTTCCATCAGGACACAGATTTCAGATATAGACAAGTGTCCGATCTGGAGACTATATTGTACATTGAACCTTCCTGGACCTTAATTATGAAGCTATTCATTTAAATTAGCAGTAGACAGCTGATTGTTTTTTTTAAAAAAATTCCTTGGATGCTACATAGGGCTATGAAAATACCGTGTATATTATGTGTAAGTGTTTGAGCTTCAGTCCAGTTGATCTAAAAAACAAATCCAATTGAGGAGGTCTAAGCTGTCAGAGGACCACTAGCTTGAAATCAGCTATTGGCCTTAAGGTTTCTACATATTTTTGTCATTTTTTCAGGCCAGAAAAAAAGTAGATTGCTTAGTCTTGAACCAAGTACTCAAGCAATCGTTGGTTCCCAGTGAGAAGGGAATAAATATATGTATGTACAGGATAGGCAGGAGCTACAGATGACATCCAAGTTGATTGTCAAAAAAAAAAGTTTCAGAATTTCAAGAATAATAACATGTGAGTATTATTGTAAATAGGAGGGAACAAGAGGCGGCATGGAGTGCAAGCGCAGAAGGGGAAGTAGCGTAAGAGAAATAGCCGCCGCCGTAGTAAGGACCGTTGGTACCAAGGCCAGCATCATAGCCAAGACCGTTGATCCCACTGCTGCCGTCGTAGCCTCCTCGCAGATAACCAGGGCCTCCAATTGCTTCTACACCGGGGCCCGCACCAACTTGTTCCCCAAGGCCGATAGACCCCCCGGCCCCGGCCCGCCGGCGATCACACCGCCCCCAGTCCAAGTCCCCGACGCCATAATCTCGTCCCTGGAGGGTGGCAATGTCGTCTCTGTCAGGTGAACGTCTATGCTCTAAATATGAGGGGGTTGATCGATCTCCACTGCCCAAGGCGGGTATAGTGCTCCTTCCGCCAAGAGTAATGTTTCTCCCTGCGACTGGATTTTCCTCCGGATTCCTCTCGTGGATCGACCGTGTTCTTATTGACTCATCGGTAGATAATCTGTCGACAGGATTGTAGGCCATTAGCGAGGATTTTTTTGTCAGAGCACAGTACCTCAAAGTATCAAGATAGCGTTGCGGAATAAGTATACGTACGCATTTAGTTCTGCTCGAGAAAGGAAAGAGTCACTCAACATTGCTGGATTGTAAATTTTCACATTTATTTGTGTTAGTAATGGGTACTCAATGAGCTCAAGGTGTGATTTGGATGGACATACCCGAAGCGAGGATTGTTGACAATATCAACAATGCTCCTGTTGGAATCATGTTGAGGATGAAGATACTTCTTCGGGTTCCTTTTCTTTTGTTTGTGTTTTTCTCTGGGTGCCGGACAGGATGGGGAAGGGGAGGAGGATGAAGAAGGATGAATGGATGGATGCAACAATGGGAAAGAATGACACTCGGAAAAAAGGAAGTGGATTCGAGGTTTTTCCAACAAGAGCTTGCTAATTGGCAGTACGTTTGTAAGCAAAGATGGATACTAGGAAAAAGAAAACAGATAGAGTATCGATGAGAATGAGGGGATCCGTAGGCTTGCGGGAGCAAAGGTAGCGATCCAAAGCTGCCCCCATCATCTGATGGTGCACAACGGGTTGTCTACTGTGAGTTCTAGTTGTGTTACTTGCCCAGGGTATTATCGATATTGAAACCCTTTCATCTTTCCTTACCGCGATTCTCAGGAGGTTGTCAGGACCAGGCGGCCGTGATTTCATTGACACATCGTATCCGCTTTCCGTGCTGCTCGCCCTCAGCATGTACAAAACCCTGTTCAAGTTGTGCTGTTTCCGATGGGTTTTCCAGCCTCTTTTGAAGAGTCGTGGAGCGGACGGCGGAGGAGATGATTAGCATTCCAGCTGCCGATAGTGCAGTTGGAACTGAGCACATGTTAGTGCAGTTGGAACTGAGCACATGTTGATGAGAACTGCTTCACAGTTGAACTTCTTGTCATTCCGGGTCCGTTTCGCCATTACGGTTGAAAGAGTGCGACAGAGGAAGCCTTACTTCGGAAGGCTTGGGGGCTGATATCGTCGCATGCGCTTTGAACAGTATTTCTGCCAAGAGATCGTCCCCTGCGGTTCTCGCCGCAGTGGCGGCATCCCAGACTCGTGCACTCTCCTTCCCAGGGGACTTGGATGCCTCAGCATCGCGGAGTTCGTCTGGCGTTGGTACTACGCCAAGAGACTTGAGGTTAATAGTCGGGCCCAGCACGCGCCCAGACGGCGGTGCGCGCCTTTGCTCACCTAGTCTTGAACAAGGTATTCATGGGTCAGAAATCAGGTATGAATTTGGCCCAAATCTACCTTTTTCAACAACCCCTCTGGGAAGCTTTCTGGGGTACTGAGGTAATTCATCATTATATTAGCCCGTTCACTTAGGGTTAATTTAACCCTTCTGAAGTTATACGTCAGCAAGGTGTCCCAACCAAATTGGCTGGCGCAAGGGGATAAACCTCAATCGGACCTTGCTGAGGAAAGCCCGAAGTGAACTGGGCTTGGCTGCATTAGCTTCTGGGGACATCCCTGCCGGAGCCTACGGCAGGATGATTTTCTCACGCTCGCCCTGCTCTGCGTTGGGGGCGAGGAGGCTTGCCAGGTTGTCGTCTTCGCGTCTCGTTTGGCTCTCGCCTATCCTTGCGGCTTCCGACCTCATGGACAAAGTCCTCGTCATCATGTCTTCTACCATGGTGTGTCGGGGAGTCGTGGAACTTGGTTGATAAAACAGGAAGAGATTGAAAGGGAGCGGAAAAGAAAAAAAATATGAGAAGAAAACCGGAGGCGCTGAGCAGGGGATAGAACACTTGCGGGTGGCGTGGGAGTGGGTGCTTGCGCACGTATTCCTGTCACCCATGTGGGTGTTATACTAGAGTCTAGACACCGTCTTCCTCCTGCGCAGGTCACGGCAGCTAGGGAGGCGCGTGCGACAGGATGGAAAGACCCTGGCCCTCATGCCGCGGTGCACTCGCCTAATGCCTGCCGGAGTGCACGACCCAGCCAAACTTGGTAATTCGGTTATCTGCTTGGTGACACCTCCCAATCAGGGGAAGAAAAACCAAACTAAAAGAGAACGAATTTTTGCAAGGAAACACCGATCGTTGACTGTGTGTGTGTGGGAAGCTTAGCGTCCCCCCTGGAGTCAAAACCGAAAAAATCATCATGAACCAATCCAAAGTCGACAATCTGCACCCACCGACCCCGCCTCCAATCCACTCCTCATCCAGAACTTGTTCGGGGTCCATGGTCGTATCGCCGTCATCACTGGTGGGGGGACGGGCCTGGGTGAAAGTTTCGTAGCTTGTTTCTTGTTGTTCCGCTAGTATTTTATCCGAGATTGTTTGTTTATACATGGCAATCCTGATTTGATGACTGGCTTGCTTTGTTGAGCAGTGATGGCGCAAGCATGGGTGGTGAACGGAGGACATGTTGTGATTGCGGCGCGCAAGGAAGAGGTAATATTATTCAGTGATATTATATTTGATCCTCATGAGACTCTGGCAGGATCATAAGAACATCTTCGCCGACGTTGTTTTCTCCCACTGTACAGGTCCTCTCCAAAACCTGCGAGCGACTGAACACGCTTGGTACCGGCAAGGCCGAGTATATCTGCGCCGACATATCCACTAAGGCTGGCTGCACAGAATTGTGCGACCAATTGAAAAAGAAATTTGATAAAATTCACGTCTTGGTCAATAACTCCGGTACCGCAATCGCCGGCGAATTTCATCAGTATCCCGAGAAAGGTTAGCTTCTTCATTTCTCCTTGTTGAAGCTGTACTGAGATCACGACGGTTCATTTGCATATTGGCAAGATTGGGATGATTCGTTCAGTTGAGTCTTCCTCTGCCGAGTGAATAAATCTAATCATGAAATATTGATGTCAACACTTACATTTCGCCCCAATGACCACGTCCCCAGATCTGAATGTCAAGTCGATTTTTTATATGACGTCTGAGCTAACACCTTTACTGGCCAAGGATGCAACCAATCTGGGTAAGACCGTCAGCTGTATGATTGTTGAGGTTAAATTGAAACGGAGTGCAAAGCATATAAACTGATTTACCTGATCTATGATTGTGCTAACCATCCATAGATCCGGAAGGGTGATGGTGATCGCATCGGTACAGGCATTCAACAACCACAGCGTCTTTGGAGATAACGGAATCTGGCCATGTGGGTCTACTTATGATGCATAGCACCCGTGCCGAAAGACGTCTTCTGACTCTTAATTCCGCCATCGATTCATCTGGCGATCAACAAGTTTAGATAGCAGCAGCAAAGCAGCAGCAGTCTCGTTGTCCACTAACCTGGCAGTCACCCTCGGCCCAAACTTATCACCGTCAATGCGATTTGTCCAGTCAGTTTATCTTATCTAAACTAATATTCATTGCATCAGATGAAGGCAGGATTGCCTCCCGGATTGGGTTTGAAACAACTGAATCGAGGAGGTGTTGATGGTTGCTATATGAATTCTAGGGTATATTTCCGTCTGTCATGACCTCTGAGCTTTTGGACATTGCAAAGGATCTAGCCCACACCAAGCATCCGATGGGTCGCATGGGAGGGGCAGAGGTGAGCTGAGCATCACATAGATCATAGGAAGAGCCGAAACAGCGACCAGACCATCCAAACTCTCCCAATATATTAAAATTTTGTTTTGCCTCCTTTTCAATCCACTTCACAGGACATGGCCGGCGTCTTTCTATTCTTGGCGAGTCGGCGGGGGCACACATCTCTGCAAATGTTAGCCAAATTTCTTTCCTATATTTGTGGATGGGTTTGAGTCGGAGGCTCACGCCTTTAACACATTGTATCCTTTGACTCCAGGCGATCTTGAATGATGGCGGCGCTACGGCGGCTGGCAAGTGCCCGTATGATGTCTTTGAAGCTTAAAAGCCCTTGGTACATCCAGTTGAACCCTCAGGAAGCCCATGCGCCATTGTTGTTCTCATCTTAAATGATAAATCAGATGGGTGATTCTTGAAAAGAAATGACAAACAGATCATTTCCTTATTACTTTCACTTTTTTTTCTGCCCGCTTCCTTGCACGACGCATTCCCCGCTTGTCATTTTTGTGTGTCTAAAAAGATGTATATATCGTCTTATCATGTGGATCGCTGTTCGCAACTAGGATGTGCAACGGCAGCGAAAGATAAATATGTAAACGAGCATACATCTCTTAGGGGTGAAACGGGTCAGGGCTGTTGGAGTACAGTTGCTTTGCTGAGACACGTCGGGCGGGACTGGAAATGAGAAGCGCGGGTCAGTTGGAAGACCTCGTTTCAAAGGCAGCAGACGGCAGGAAGGTAATGATGATACCGATTTCTAAACGCAAGCACTACAGCCTGTGTTAAGAAGTCAGACAGCTTGGTGAAGCGTCGCATTTCCTGCTTGCAACCTGTTTCATCCAGACTTCTGCGCAGCTATCCTTCATATGGCTCCAGCCCACATGTGATAAGGTGTCACTCCTTAAGACGTGCCCTTACTGCCACCATCATAAGACCTATCCCCAAGCTTCTCTAGGACTTGATTAATAGTTAAACTATTTAACTTATTTCGCACACATCATGTTCAGCTTCAACCGTGAGCATGACTCTCAAGCATACAACAGGGTCCCGGGTCCGCCTTGGAGGAAGATCTTTCTCTCCTGCGACGTCGGGTAAGTCGACTCAGTTCCACCTCTCAGCTTATTCCCCACGGGGTCTCTGACCTTTCATCTTGTTGCTTTCGATGATTTATGGGGTAAATTGATCAGATGATCCAGGTTGGAAAATGTTACTGCTTGTTGGTCTTGGCTACCCTTGCCTGGTTGTGCTTCACTCAGACGCTCGATCAGCACCCCAACATGTCAGTTCCTTCATATCGTAGTGCCGTAAGGCTCGCCAAGAGAAAATGGGATTTTCCAGGAAGCTAACACCAAAAAACCCTGGGGGCTTGAAAAGCAGGCTGGAATCTATCAGCTTCACCAAGTTCAACCTGGATTATCCGTCCTTACGCGTCCAAGACATATGGGGACACTTCCAGCCGGTCATCGGCGATTCCAATATTCCTCCCCTCACCCTCAGCACGTCTGCGTCCTACGAGTCCTCCTTCGATGGCATCCACAAGCCGGTCGAACGCCTCACCCTCTCGCGAATCGTCGGCCGCAAGTTCCGGCTTCATGACCGTAAACCTCTACGCACTTCCCGCCCTACCCCTCGTCTTAATTCCTCCCACTATCCCTAGTCTCTCTTTTCTCCTAGTCTTGGGCTTAGTGTGCATCTCGTCCACAGTGTATTGTATTATTCACGCTCTTTTCGTATGCCTTGCTTTTTTTTTTTTCGTGGGTTCTCCGTGTCACGACTTTGGACAATCAACCAAAGCGACTCCCACACAAGTATCTAGCTGAAAAGAAAATCTTGGGTACTACTGAGTTCATCAATTAAGCTCCACAATTAGGAGTACACTTTTTTGTTGAACTGTCCATTTCTGGTCCGCATATCAGCTGGTCAAATTGCTTCCTCTTGGCACTCCAGAGCCTCATCATACCCGCTTATCAATAATAATATGCTTGCCATGAAACATCACCTGCAGTACGACATGTCGAGTATTTCTTTGATGAATTCAAAATTTCTTGTATGGTTGCCATCCAATCAGAGTACTGCACACCCCTTTGAAGAATATGTGACGGAGGACCAAGAGTATAATAAATAATAAGTTCTGCCAATAGCAGAAGAAAGGACTTGTACTCAGTAGGAGGGGATCAAGTAACTTCTCACAAAGTCTTGAGATGGGGCTCAAGTGCCACCTCAAGGACTAGTTTAGTCAGAACAGATGAGTTTCATTCTCTCTTTTTGGGCCAGCTGAAGTAGACTATGTACAAGGGACAAAAGTGTGGCCGTAATCAGGCTGATCAAGTAGTTAGAGCAGAAAAGGGGTCTCACAATTAAAGAGTGACAATTTTGAGAGAAAAAATAAAAGGACAAGATCAAAGAGCAAACTCAGAATTTCAACACCCTTCATTGGAAGAAAAACATAAGTTGATAAAATGATCACCCCATGTGATAACTTGATGGGTATTTTCTGATCATATTCAGCGCCAAAATGTGCAAAACTTGTGGAGAAATTGTTTCTTCCCAGATCTTACATCTTTTTAGATGTTATCCCTCTCTCTCTCAACAAAAGAAAAAACTGTGAACCATTGTGAATGGATGCATGAAGCTCCAATAAACTCCATGATATTTCTAGCAGCACTGCAAGATTGGAAAAACATGGGGCCTCACAAAAGAAAAAGAATATCAGCTCATGAGGATGGAAGGTGAAATATCAACCATGGCCCTGTTAAGATTTTTCATTGGATTCACCTCCTGTTGTATTCAGATAAAATATTAGATTAAATTTCCAAGACTAATTACACAGTGAAGCTCATATTCATGAAAATTTTATTTATTCATTGAAGAATGCCTCATTTTTACAAAGAACCTTATCCAAAGACATCAAGGCTGCATGCTAGTTTGAAAATAAAGAAATAAAATTTATTATCATGATGAAATACTGTCTGTCCTGCTTAATGGAAATAGTTTTGGTCAAGGATGGGGTTTGAAATTATCTGAAAATGTGTATCTTTCTTATTATTTTCCCAAGGGAATCAGTCAGGAAATCCTTGGATTCATCTACTTCATTAATAAAATTACCTTTATATATTAATGATGGTGTTCAAAATTTGGACATGAAAGAGGATTGACATATTTCTTTTGCAGGGACCTGTCACAATTCAAGAAACTTAATTGAAAACCCCTTCCAAAATTCTGAACCATGTTGTTATGTTTGACATTTCATGATGTTAAGCACCAATTTGGAATTCAATAAACATGAATTTGAATATCTCTTTAAATTTTTTATAAAATGGAATTTAGACAATGCTGAGCCACTGCACTATTTGAGGGCTATGCTGTGGTCTGTTTTCCTGTATTTCTGAAGGGAAAAATTGAAATTTCAATTTATTATGAATCAATCACTCAAGATATGGCCAAAAAACATCAAAAATGGAATCTCTGGATGAAATAAACCCTAGTAAACCACGGGAACCACCCTTATAACTCTACTTGTTTAGAAGATACATGGGCCTCACCAGTCATGGTCAATTATTGGGGTATTATTTATTCATTATCACCCATATTGCATAGTGTATGCACATATATATTGAATTCCTTTTATAAATTCCAAACAAAAACTTTTTCTGTTATAATTCTGACCATGCTCAAAATGTCCCTTTTTCTTCTCCTTTCCAATTATTTCTTTTTTATTCTTTTTAATCTTAGGTCCTCAACTCAGGACCCCTTTACACATTGTATTTCTTCTTTTCCCCATCATAAATGCAATCCTCACTTGGTTCTGAGCCCATAACACTGAGACATGCTCTACTTGAGTACCTCTCCTTGTTGATCCAAGCCCCTGAGAATACTCTGCTCTTTAATTCAAGCTCAAACATCTTCTGTTCTCTTTGGCCTATGACAAGTATCAAACAGTTTTGACTAAATTGTGAAGAAACTAAAACCAGACTAAACAAGAAACAGAAAATAAGTCAATAAGAATCAATAGAGAAGAAATAAAAGATCAATAGAAAACAGCATACCACTAAGGACTAGAAGAAGAAGATCAATAGAAAACAGCATACCACTAAGGACTAGAAGAAGAAGTAAGATGAGGTCTATTCAACAATGAGGTAAAGGGTGGAAGTTTCTTGGAAGAAGACTAGAGTTGGAAAAGATGAGATATTCTTGAGTCAAAAAACAATAACAAAGAGAAAAGGAAAAACAGAAAAGAGAAAGAAACAAACAGCAAGATGTAAGACAAAGGAGTTTAAGGTAACTGAGCAAGGAGAATACGAGCACTGAGCAGTCGGGCTGATAAAGGATTAAAGTATGGGATGAGTTTTCTTGAAGTCTTGAACAATGATAGGAGAGAAGGCGGTTTACTGTACACAAGCTGTTTGATGCCGTAAAGTTGAGCCACTGAATTTCTTCTTTCTTGAGGAACAGTCTTGACAAGTTTGAGGTTTTTGCAAAGAGATCAATTGAGTTGATATAGGCACACTAAACCCTAACGTGAGCGATACAGTTAGAGTTGAGAACATTGTCATATCCTGCTTAGGTTTAGGTTGAGAGCAAGAGAGTGCGGAGCGGAGAGAGCAGAGATTTGCGCAGAGACATAAGACAAGCACGTTTAGAGGAGCAGAACAAGGACACAGAGCAACTCTGAGAACATGAAAACTCAACAATTATTCCTTTAGGTTCAATCCCCACTCTTAGCAAACATCAAGAAGGCCATCATTAAAGAATTAAAACATCACCTTGAACCCTGAAGTCATTTCATAAAAACAGAATCAACATATTTTGTCAACCAAACAATCATCTTGAACATAAATAACTATCACTTCAATAAAATCTGCCAAGCTTACCTTGGTGGTCTTGGTTTCTGATATTATAGAACGGCAGAGCTTACAACTCCATCATACCTTTCTAAATTCATAAAAAGGTTCTAACAAGCACTTTTGAATCTTACAACGTACTAGCATAGCAGCCATTTCTTTTTTTCTATTCCTGGTAGCATTAGCATTTCTTTTTGGCTATTACCGGTAGTGTTAGTGGGGTTTTTCTGCTGCCAAAATTTCTCTGTAGCATAGCAGAAAACCATGGCCAACACTTAGAGCACCCACATCAGTGATGGTCAAAGCTAGGAAAGCTAACAACACTTACTGCGGGAAAAACATGCTCAACTTCCTGCAGTTGACATGCTCAAAGTCCAAGGAAGCTTGAGGTGTTACTCAAATCTTTCTTCAATATTGATTCAACCAAGCTTGGATGCACAGTCACTGTGCACACTGCACAGTGACTGTTCCAAAAAATCTACTTGTGCAAACATGTGGAGTTTGGATGGCAGCTTGGCTGGAGCATGCTGAATGTCAACTGCAGGCAGTCGATCAATTTTTTTTTTTTAGTGTAGCTTCACTAGATTTTGCAGTAGAGGGCACATCCACATTTTTTACCATCAGCCCTCCCCACAACTGCAAACAACACTCAACCAAAACCTTTTTTGGATGATGTAATCAGGAGTGAATTGATTTTGCTCAAGATCAGAGTTGATGTAGCTTTGAATTTAGTCAACAGGTGGACATGCAAAGGGATTTTTGATATAAAGATTGTTTAGTGTTGGCAACAAGTAGTCCTAGGTACAGCATGGTTTAGCAACAAAGACTGCAAGATTTAGCAAAAAATTGTCTGCTAGCCTGACCAATGTTGTCAGTTTGTTGCTATAGTTGAAATAGCATGGAATTTAGCCGTGCCAATGCGGATGCTCTTATGGGTAACATTAGCGGAAAAAAATCTGCTATGCTAGCAGTTAGTGTAGCGGAATCCTGCTAGGCTAGCAGAATCCTGCTAGGCTAGCGGAATCCTGGTAGGCTAGCAGAATCCTGCTAGGCTAGGCTAGCAGTTAGTGTAGCCAAACCCTGCTACACTAGCAGTTAGCATAGTGCAACCCTGCTATGCTAGCAGTTTGCATAGTGCAACCCTGATACACTAGAAGTTAGCATAGTGCAACTCCGCTACGCTAGCAGTTAGCTTAGTGGAACCCCGCTACACTAGGCTACACTATGGTCGTAGTGGCTGTAGAACTTGCCTGGGAGGTATTCCTCCTGGTCAAAGAGGCTGGCTGGCCATGTTAGCATAGAAAAACACTACACTAACAGTTATTGTAGCATTTGTCTACACTAACACCATACTGAAGAGCAGGTAGCATTAGCAGCAATTTTTTGATGGTAGCAAACGCTATGCTAACACTAACAAGGTTTTTTTTGTGTATTGTTAGCAGGCAACAAAAGCCCGCTACACTAACAATAGCCCTAGTGTAGCATAAAAAATCTAACACTACACTATGCTACAGCTACTGTTAGGGTATCTGGCCGACCATTGATTTAGATATGGAATCAATAGATCTTTGAATTTGATTTAACCTTGACAAGTCTATGTGGTTAATTCAGCTGCAGCAAGTATGCTTCTAGAAGTGACTTGTTTGTCAGGGTGAGTGCTAATTTCAAATGCCTGGTAGCCTAGAGTAGACTGAGAAGTTTGGCACAATTAAATCTCCCAGCCCCCAGGGCTGGAGTGTGAACGGCAGTCCAGAGGACCAATATATGTGATTATAAGGTGACAGGTCATTCCCTGTCACCCCTGTGTATACACCTGAGGAAGAAGGTTAGACTTCTAACTCAGAGATTAATACACCCACATAAATTTTCAATCATGACCATTGGGACCTTATTCTTGACTAACTCTATGCTCTTGGACTTAATAGTTCCATTTCCTAAGTCCCTTATTTCCTTTTCTTATCTATTTCTCTTACTCTCATCTACCCTCAGGGAATCGCAGCAGTTTGGGCTTCTATCAATTCCAGTCCCTTTGACTAGAGGTGTGGTTGTAGCTCCTCCCTCCCAGAGGTAGAGTAGAGTTCGTAGTTGAATCAGTTCCTACGCATTGGGAAGGATCACAGAGATCCTCCCTGACAGCCACCCGATCGGGTTAGGCCGACCGCGGGCTCACCGGGAACCGAGGCCTGAGTGCGCGACGCGTCGCTGCGCGCGAAATTTAAAACTCATTTCCTCAGCCGAACAACTTCGCAAAGAACCAACTGCGAACTACAACAATCACCACTCGAATTCTCTCACACAACCCCATCCCAGCGCAAGCTACCACCTGAAACCTCACCGTCTTACCAGAAACAAAGCAGAAATACTCATGGCTTTTGTGAGTATCCTTCTCTGCTTTCCCTCGTAACAACGCGGGTAACCTTATCTGAAACGTTTACGATCCTCAGGTCTACAAACGCGATGGTCGTCGCGAGAAGGGTACGGCGCTCTCGAAAATCCACGCACTGATCTTGTCGCACAGCAATATTGACTCCTCCATCCTTTCCATTTATTAGTTGCTTTTGATAAAATCACTGCCCGAATAAACAAGCTGTGCTACGGACTAGACAATGTTCACGTCGAGCCAATTGAAATGTAAGTTTTGATATGCGTCTTCAAAAAAAGAAAAAACGTGAGGTGTGCGCTTGTTAACACGCCATGCCTTGCTTCCACCACTCAGAACCAAGAAAGTCATCAATGGAGTTTTCAACGGAGTCACCACGGTTGAACTTGACAATCTGGCAGCGGAAACCGCCGCGTACATGACCACTCGTCATCCCGATTACGCCGTCTTAGCTGCAAGGATCGCTATCAGTAATCTTCACAAAGAAACTAAAAAACTCTTTAGTCAAGTCATCGAAGACCTTTACACCTATGGTTTGTCTGCGAAACTGCTCGGAACAATGCCAACGCTTTATCATCACTAACGCATCCTTCGCTTCCTGCTCTGCCACTAGTAAACCCAATTAATGGTCGACCCTCTTCCATGATATCCCAAGAGACTTACGAAGCAGTCAAGGAGAATGCCGAGGCCCTAAACAGTGCTGTCATCTATGACCGCGACTTCAACTACAACTACTTTGGATTCAAAACCCTCGAACGGTCCTACCTTCTCCGAATCAAGGGCAAAGTTGCCGAACGACCGCAGCACATGCTGATGAGAGTAGCAGTTGGTATTCATGGTAAGGATGTCGAAAAGGCAATCAGGACATACAACTTGATGTCCGAAAAAGTATGCGTCCCTACCACCAATTTTCATTCGGTCTCTTCAGCTTGCTAATTTGCTCCTGCTCTAGTATTTCACTCACGCCTCACCGACACTCTTCAATGCCGGAACTCCTCATCCACAACTTTCGTCTTGCTTCTTGGTTGCCAGTAAATCAGATTCAATTGACGGGATTTATGATACTTTGAAAACTTGCGCTATGATCTCCAAGAGTGCCGGTGGAATCGGACTCCACATTAACAATATCCGGGCTACTGGTAGCTATATCTCTGGTACCAACGGCTACTCCAATGGCATTGTGCCCATGCTTCGAGTTTTCAACAATGTCGGTCAGATCAACTCTCTTAACCGATCTCCGTAGGACTAACGCCTACTTGCTCTTTAGACGGCGCGATATGTCGATCAAGGGGGTAACAAGAGACCTGGTGCCTTCGCAATCTACCTCGAGCCATGGCACGCGGATGTTTTTGACTGGTTGGACCTAAGAAAGAATCACGGGAAGGAGGAAAGTCGAGCTCGAGATCTTTTCTATGCGCTTTGGATCCCTGATCTCTTCATGTCTCGAGTTGAGAAGGCAAGCGTGATTCTTCTGTCTTCTTCTCAGACCCCAGCTAACTTGGACCCGATGTCATC
Source organism: Puccinia novopanici (assembly GCA_004348175.1). Taxonomy (NCBI): domain Eukaryota; kingdom Fungi; phylum Basidiomycota; class Pucciniomycetes; order Pucciniales; family Pucciniaceae; genus Puccinia; species Puccinia novopanici. The sequence continues at coordinate 8,969 of SMGU01003161.1, read as the reverse complement.
AGAACGAAGAGTGGCCATTGTTTTGTCCCGCTGAAGCTCCCGGGTTAGCGGATGTTTACGGCGAAGAATTCGAGGAACTTTTTGCCAAATACGAGAAAGAAGGCCGAGCCAAGAAGACAGTTAAAGCTCAGAAACTATGGTACGCCATCTTGGAAGCTCAGACAGAAACCGGGAACCCTTTTATGTTGTATAAAGACGCTGCCAATAGTAAGTGTTTGTACTTGTTGGAACACTAAGCAGCCAGCTTACTAGTCTTTCTTTTCCCAGAGAAATCCAATCAGAAGAACCTTGGAACCATCAAATCCTCCAACCTTTGCACCGAGATTATCGAATATTCTGCCCCCGACGAAGTGGCCGTCTGTAATCTAGCATCAATTGCCTTGCCAACTTATATTGTTGATGGCAAATACGACTTCCAAAAACTACATGAAGTCACCAAGGAGGTCACCTGGAATCTGAACAGAATAATCGATATCAACTACTACCCGGTACCGGAAGCTAAGAAGTCAAACATGAGGCACCGCCCGATTGGTATCGGAGTACAAGGATTAGCTGATGCCTTTCAAATCCTAAAGCTACCCTTCGAATCAGCTGCCGCCAAAAAACTCAACACCCAAATCTTCGAAACTCTTTATCACGCCGCGTTAGAAGCCTCCAATGAGTTGGCCATCAAGGAGGGCCCTTACGAGACCTTCCCCGGCTCACCCGCAAGTCAAGGTATCCTCCAATTCGACATGTGGAACGTTAAGCCCTCCGATTTGTGGGAGTGGGACAGCTTGAAAGAAAAAGTCAAGACCACTGGTATCAGGAACTCCCTTTTGCTCGCCCCTATGCCCACTGCCTCGACCAGTCAAATCCTCGGCTTCAATGAGTGCTTTGAACCATACACCTCGTAAGTACATTCTAAGGCCTTTTTTGTGTAAATTTTGTTCTGATGCTGTCCTTACTTCGATTCAGTAATATCTATACGAGAAGGTTTTGGCTGGAGAGTTCCAAATCGTCAACCCGTGGTTACTGAAAGAGCTCGTCGAGATGGGACTATGGGACGACGAGATGAAAAACAGAATCATTGCACATCAAGGTTCGATTCAGAACATTCCGAATATTCCTACGGAGATGAAGGCTGTCTACAAAACAGTCTGGGAAATCAGTCAAAAGGTGCGTCTCTTCTCGCACTAGCCGACGCCAGAATCCTGACCATCTGTCTGGTTTGTGCAGGTTATTCTGGATATGGCTGCCGACCGGGGGCTTTTATTGACCAATCTCAATCGTTGAATATTCACCTGCAAGCCCCAACATTTGGACAGCTGACCTCTGTGAGTTGCCTGATTATTTTTTTTTTCTTTCTTCGTCGACTTTGGATTGTATCTGACCCGTTCAACCCACTTGTGATTACTGGTAGATGCATTTCTATGCATGGAAAAAAGGCTTGAAGACAGGGATGTACTACCTACGGACCCGAGCGGCAGCGAACGCGATTCAGTTCACGGTGGACAAGAGACTGCAAGATGAAGCCAAGGCGGCAAACAAGGCCGCCACGCTTGTTAGTGCGAGTGCCGGGCTGGTTGGCTCCTCTGGATCGTCGAAGAGCATGAAGCCTTTGAACGATATTTCCAACACCAAGCCTGTTGCGCCAGCTTCTGTCTCGAAAGATGGCCCGCCCGGCTCAGCGGCCTCCAGGTCCGGCGGCCCTCTCTCTCCCTCCGGTCTCGGCTCGGCCAAGTCGTCCGAAGAGGCCCCATGAGCTTCGAGGAGGCTAAGAGGAGAGCTGAGGAACGAGAGTTGGAACAAGCTAAGCTGATGTGCTCGTTGGAGAACCCGGGGCTTGTACGATGTGCAGTGGTTAAAAGTCATCTCTCTATCTAGTACTCTTTTCTCTCCAGTTCACATCAGAAACTCTCTTCTCGGCCGTTCTCCTCTTTTTTTGTTTTAAAATCTCAGCTGAGTCACCTCTCTTTTCAAATAGTCGTGCTGAGTATCTTGAGCATTACACGTATTTACACCAATCTCATGCCCTCTCGTTTTTTGTAATAACAATATTCCTCATTCAAAGTCATCCCCACCCTCCCTCTCACTTTTTTTTCTAGGTTCTATTTGCTTCTCTCCTGCTGGGCTTTCATGTTGAAGTGTGTCGTGTCCGTCTACACATGTATGTACATATACATACAAACATATATATATATATATATGAATCAATACAGCAAATGTTCATATCCGCATATTTGTTGGGATATGTGATGGTGTAGGGCCCGTACCAAAGACCTGCGAGTTTTTGAAAACAGTTTTTGCCTGTTTTTCTTTTTCTTTTTCTGATTTTTTTTGTTTTTTTTTTTTGTGCAATTTGAAATTTGGGAAAACTGTTTTCACAAACAGTGGGAGACCACCTGAAATTGATTTTCCCACATGAGAAAAATTGCACCCTCTGGTATGTGATTCTGGCTGAAATCATTTTTTCCTAGGAAAATCAAAAATCACTGGGGTTGTGTGTCCAATGGTACATGCCCTTTACATTCTGTTGGACTGTGTTCCTATCTTGTCAACAGTCTCCATGTTGCCTTCCTCCTAAAACTGCTATGATCAATTCTGATTCAAATGATGATGATTTTTTTTTTCATCAGCAAGTTATCCACTGGAGAAATAATTTCAGATTCAGAAATTTGAGGGGAAGTGTAGGACTCTCTGTTGCCCAGATTTCTTAATCTGGCAAGCTTCTATTTCTAAATCCCAAACTTTGTTTGGGGATGAATTTTGATTACAGTCAGGTTCCCACCACCAAACAAAGTTTGGAATTTAGATTTAGCCCGTCTAGATTAAGTATCCAGACTGATGGGAAGTCCTTCAGTAATGAGATGCAGAGACTTCATTGCTAAAACTAGAACTGGACTGAAGTAAACAAGAATCTAGAAAACAAGTAATAAGACAAAGAAGAGTATAAAAATAAAGAAAGAAATATTAGCACAAGATTTAATTCATATTGAAATGAAGACAACTGAGTAGAAAGCAGGAATAAAGTAGGACACAGGAGAGACTGGATTTAAATATGAAAAGAAAGATTAGTAAGGACAGGATTAAATAGAAAAATTAATTAGGGATTGAAGTGGTTTTGTGGCAAGTTCTTACCAAGTAGAGAGATGCTGTCAGCCTTAGAGATACTCCAGAGTATCCAAAAGACTGCATATCTGTAATAATAGTATTGTATCTCAGTTAATAGTGATAAATCCTTGAATATTATGTTAGAAATGGATTTCTCATGTAAATTTACCTAGGGTTACCCACTGGGCCTACCCCAAATTTCCTACTCCTTCTGGTACTTTGTCACAACTCAAAGTACCATAAGAAGTATTAAGATTAATCATTGCTGTGGACTGTGCAGTAAATATGTACATAACTTAGTTACATATAATATTTACATAAAAATAATGTAATATGTACATAAATAAGAATGAATACAGTTCAAATCTTATTTAAACAATGAGAGAGGAGATTTAGCTGGATTTCAATTATAATACAATCCCAATTGTATACAAGTAGATTGTAGTACAATTTCAATAGTAATATAATTGAGATTAGAGCAACCTGAGAAAGTTCCACATAAACAGTCTGTGAGAACTTATTCCAATTCATGCTATTCAATTAGTTGACACATGATGTTATTGGTTATAATAATGCATCATGATGCCATGGGGACATAGAATGAATTGAAGCACTCAAATGAACTATGATGGTGCAAGATGACACCATTATGGCATCATTTGATGTGAGAATGGTGCAATACACCTTAAGTACTTCCTGTAACTTCCTGGGAGACTTTTACAATATAAAAGGTGGCCTTCTTTGGCCTTGAGATGGACCCTCAGAGATTCACCCCAGCATATTATAGTAAGTGCAGTGAATTCCCTCCTCCTACTTTTAGAGTAGTGCTTCCATTTCCCATCACCATACCTTTTTAACACTGGAACAATAGTTAGTTTTATTAAAAGCCCCATTTAAAAGCTTTCTATTTGATCCTTAAAAGTAGTTGCAGCAAGACCACCACCTCTGTCAAGCAGCCAATCAGTTTAAGTGCTTGCCAGCTACTTTTAACAACTCTGTTGTTATTTTGATATAAGCAAAGCTCAGCTTTCCCTCTATCTTCTTCACTAGTATACCAAGTAAGTTGATCTTAAAGTGGTATCTCCTGCCTTAAGCCATCCTTGATTGGGCCACAAGGGTACATTAGTTTAACTAGAGTAGCAATACACTAGGTAGATTGAGAGTAATCTCTTCTTTTAATAATTTCAGCACAGTGCTAGTACTAGGCATATCCATTGGACCCCCCTAGTTTCATACAAATAGCTGACACCCATGCTGAATCTCCAGATGGAGTTTGAATCACCTTGATATAATTTTGTTTTCTCCACTGATTGATGATTCAATGCAAATTGCACCTGGAGTAATTCACTTTGCAATTTTTGATTGTCCTGCATAATCTTGTATTCTTGTCTTGAACTCACACCAGTGTAGATTGATGCTGTCTTTTAAGCAATTGATTTCCAATTCAAGATGGTGGATATTCATATGCACCTCTTGTTATTGCAGGTCATATATATAGTTGAGACACACTCTGTTTGTGTTCACTTTTTTTCTTGTGCCTCTGAGTTAAAGAAAGAATTTAAATTTTCTTGCCATTGGTTTTGGAAATAGTTTTTGTTGGGTTGGTTAGCAGTTATGGTTGGATATGCATGCAGGTGTGCGGGGGAAGCAGACAAATCCTGAAATTGATTAGAACACAATAATGAGACAGATGTGAAATTGCCAGATATGGGAACAACTTACCAAGGTATCTTGGGAGGCTGTAGCCTGGCTGTGTGATTGGCTCATTGAGGTCAATGTGCAAGGAGACCTTGTCCATCCAGAGTTGGGTGCTCTGGAAGAGCAATTGTTGGTCTTGGTCTTGGACTGATCTGCTACAGTTTTGGTCTCCTGTGAGATGGAGAGGTTGTTCTTGCCTTTGCCCAACATTGACACATCTGCCCCTGCCCCATTACTGAATAGGAAATTGAGCAACAATCAAAAAAAGATATGAAAATGGATCATGGAAGACTTACTTTTCATCATCATATGATTCATCAATTTCTTGATCCACCAAAGCATTTTGGACTGCCCATCCACAAATTGACACATCAACTAGCTTAGCCTTTTGAATCCAAGGCAGGCATATAGTATCTCCCATGGGATTTTTAGCATCAACTAGGTTACATAACTTGATCTTGAGGGGATTGACCTCATGGGCTATTGGATTGTTGTTGCTTGTGTATTGGTTGTAGATGTTCTGAACTTTCCCCCATTTCTGGCTGCCTCAGGGGATTATCTGCTTGATGGCAGCCACAAGTACTGTGCAATCAGCTGCAGGATATCTTTGGGAGCCTGGCACCATTCTGCTAACCCATTTATTTTTCTTAGGTTGTCCACGAGTTTGAGAAGAGCATGTTTTTTGGCAAGATGTTTGGTTTTGTGAAGTGATTGTCTGGGTGGAAGGTGGAGGCATTGGTTGAGTTTGGTTGTCCAATGGGGGAGGTTCTGAGAGGGTGTTGGAGGTGTTATTTTGATGACTTGATTATATTGTTGATTTCAGGTATCCATGGTATGTATAGATACCCTCTTATAGATTTAGCAAGGTCAATCCCCTGGGGACCCACCAATGATCTGGAAAAAAGTGGGCCAAATCTGGATCTTGAAGGGGCTTTTAGATTGACAGGAAGACCTCCATTGGTGGTAAAATCTGGATTCATGCCAGGCTCCAGATATGGATCTGTAGGGGCTGTAAACCCACTGGAAGTCTTCCATCATCATTTTACACATCAATTTTGATATAACTTGCTTTCACCTCAGAGGAAGTGTGAGTTTTAAACCTTTTCTTGCGAATCGGGAACAAAACAAAATAGCATAATCAAATGGAAGGATCTGCTTGTACAGAAAGAAAAAGATTTGCTGATCATTGAATAACTAAAAAAGAGATAAACAATTGTATTGATGATGCTTATATTCAAAAGGGTTCAAAGACCTGTGAAAACTTGAAGGGCGAACTAGAGTGTCATAAGATCTAACGAGGGAGCGAAAATGTAAAATCTAGCGAGGGAGACTCGTATTATATGGCACCAACTTCCTTCAATTTCGCGACTACCGCATCTACATCGTCAAATTTTTGCCCCCCCTTTCGCGCCGGTGGTTCTTCCACCTTCAATACTTTGAGCGTAGGTTTAGTGTCGATTCCCAGCTGTTCAGCTGTGTAAGTTGTGATAGGCTTCTTTTTCGCTTTCATGATGTTGGGCAATCTGTCATTCGCATGCGTTTGCAATGTGGATTGTTAAAAAAAGTTTATAGTGAGTGTTGCATTTTCACAGTGGATAGCATTCCAGATAGACTTGATGGAGATAAAATAAATGAGACCTACGAAGCATATCTAGGTTCATTCAGTCGCAGGTCAGTGGTCAGCACGGCTGGCAGAGGGACGGTTAATTTCTCGATCCCGCCATCAATCTCTCGCTCGATCTGAACTTGCTTGAGGTTCGAAGGATCTTTGAAGTCGACTTTGCTGATAAACTGAGCTAGAGAGCAATTTAATAGACCGGATAACATCCCTCCGACTTGAGAAGAATCGTCATCGATGGATTGCTTGCCGCAAATGATTAGATCTATCGGCTTGTCTTTAAATTGCTTGTCCATTACTGCTTTGATTGTTTTGGATACAGACAGAGGCTCCGGTTCAGGTGAGCCTTCAGGCCATTCCACTAGAACTCCTTCATCCGCTCCCATCGCCAAGCCTGTCCTTAGGACTTCCTGTCCACCTTTCTTTTGGCTGGTAACCGTCAGAAGGGTTATAGATTCAATCTTTTCCTTCATGCGTTCTCGCAATCGTATCGCTTCTTCGACCGCTATTTCATCAAACGGATTCTGACGGAGCAAAATAAACATGAACCATTCCAAATCTCGTGTTCATATTTTTTGAGGATGAAAGATCATGTACCATGGAATGTTTTACGCCATTAGTCTCGACTGCAGTCTTGGCAGAGTTCACTCGAATTTTTCTGGATTTTGTGATGATTCGGTGAGGATAGATTCAGTTACATCCACGCTTGAACAAAAAATAGGGATCTGGGATCCTAGGGGGAAGGTGACTCACACTGCATAATCGATGGTTCTCTTGATGGGCACCAGTACACGAAGCTGCTGGATTAGGCTGGCTCTCATTGTTTCTGTGGCGAGATGGTTGATGGCGTGTTTCGATATTCGAGTATGTATGATGTCACTCACTGATCACTTGCAGGGACCATAGCATTGGCGGCGGACAGCCCGCTGACATATCGCGGGACATCCCATAAGAGTATTGCACCGGATAGCAGAAGACTCACCTCATAAATGATCAAGATCTTCATCATAGATTGCAGTTGAAAGCAACCAATTATAATCACACTTCATAAAAAAACAAGATTCACTGGCACAAGGGCAGCCATAGAGTTTGAGTAAGAGGTGGATCATTGATGAAAAGTAATCAGCTAGATGAATATGTAGTACTTTTTATTTGTTCAAAGTCACACCTTTACAACAAAACTCAGATGTCTAACACACACCAGCAAGTTGATCTTTTAGATAAAAACTAAACATAGAACATTGTTTTATGAGAAAAGAAAAGGAAGAAAGTGAGTTAATGAACAGAAAGACCTGATGCATGGGAAACTCGTTTTATAGCTCTCTATCCAATCCTAAGTCACCACATTTGATTATTGTTGAAATTTAAACTCTTCCCCTCAGCCAAGATTTTATAATTTATTTATTTTTCTTTGAATCATTAAACTTATAGTGATATAAAAGAAGTCTGATGTGTGCCATAGTCTCCCTCTTAGAGAAACTCCGCCGCGGGTGCTAAATTGGGTTGCTATACCACATTTAGCACCCTACCCCCCAAAACCTGCACCCACCGTGGGTGGTCTCTTGAGTGTCACATAATAGATCTTGGCAAAAAAATCTATTGGGGTGCCAGGCCTGGCACCCCTATACTCAGGGGTTATCAAATATGACCAAATCTACCATTATGTAATTGACAGTTTTTCAAAAATCCACCCTCTTGAAAACATGTTTGTTCTTCACCAATGACCTCTTAGGACCCATTAATAGGGGGTATAAAATATGACAAAATCCACCATTAAAACCTGTCAATTAGAAATAATCAAATCCACAATTTCTAATTGACGGATTTCCAAAAAAGTGTAGCTAAAATCACAACAGGTTTCAAAACCAAAAAAAGTAATTATTAGGGGGTATCAAATATGACCAAATCTACCATTATGTAATTGACGGGTTTTCAAAAATCCACCTTTTTTAAAACATGTTTATTCTTCACCAATAAGCTCTTAGGACCCATTGATGACGAAATAATTTTTTTGATAATTGACTGGTTTCTAATGGTGAATTTGTTATATTTGATACCCCCTATTTCCTCCCAAATACAGGTTTCATAAATAAGTACTCATTTGGCTATCATCAAACCATCACCGGCTCACACTACACACCTCCCCTCACTAACAATCAATAGATAACTCAACTAACTCATGCTTCAGCAACCATCTCCTTGTTCACACACTCAGACACATAGGGAAGAAAAACATCCCCTCACTGTCCTTTGATCTCAACCCACAATCTGACTGTCCCACCAGCAACTGGCCCTCCTGAACCAAGACTGGTCAGCCTTTTTACTTGACCACCCACCAGGTGACCTTTCCTTTTCTGTCCTTCTGTTTAGCCAGCCACAGACTGACCTTTTCTTCCACCTCAGCTACCACCTCTAAGATTGCAGTGGTCTGTCATTTGCTTTCAGCTTGAAATTTGGACTATCTCCAAGATTGCTACTTCTGCCTGCCCTGCCCACCTGCTGCCTGCCATGCCCACCTGCTACCTTCCCTGCCCACCTGCTGCCCGCCTGCTGCCCTCCC
>SMGU01003155.1:0-11375 GCA_004348175.1 Puccinia novopanici | reverse complement strand
TGCCTCCAAACCTGCTGTTTCACATTTGAAAATGTATATAAATATTAAAAATGGTCTCAACCTGCGGGCTAAGTGTCCACAGATTTGACAAGCACTAGCCAGATTCCTAACTTTTTGTTAGTTTAGCCAGGATTAACCAGAACCAATGCATTTGTTTTTTCCATTAACCTGGTTTAAATTGCCTTAACCCGCAGATTTAACCAAACCAATGCAGATGGTCTCAATCCTATGTTGCGGAATTCCCTGATCAAATATATGTGAATAAACTTGTATGAAATTGTTGTATTTATCTCTAATTCCTGCTGCTGACAGAGCCTTTTCCCACTGGTAAATTTTCATCTCACGGGAAACATCTACTAGTCTGGTCTGCATTGTTCTTCAGGAGTACCATGTTTTTCCAAATTCCCAGTGGGACTATCTCTCTGCAGTTTTGAAAACTGCAACAAACATACACTTTCATTTGTGGGAGAAAGATTTTTTATTGATCCATAATAGAACCAATCACAATGATTTTAAGCTTGCCTAGTCTGTTACACCACTTTTATTACACAAAGATTATACATGTGAACATAAAAAAGGTCTAGAATTTACAAGATGGCAAAAACACCACTACTTGTTGGTGTAAGAGCAAAATTAATTGAAAAGAATTCATTTCTTTTGCCATCTTACTTATTTTTGTCTTTCTTATACCACCAGGAGAAAATTGAGCTTAATAAATGTCAGGTGATGTGAAGCTACTGAATTGGTTCAATTCAGTAGCTTAACATCACCTGATATGTATTCAGGCCAGATTTTTCCTGGTGTGTAGTGTTTTCTCACATGTAGAAATGAATTTCAAGTGATTTCCCACTGGCTTGAGAAAAAAAAACATCCAACCCTAGCTTTGTTTTTTTAAAAAATGTTGGCCAATGTTCACAATGTTCACAATGAGCAAAAAACAAATGACAAGAACTGTCTTGAAAAATTACCAGGGCTGAAATCCAGGCACTAAGGGATCATGGATCCTTCAAACAAAGAATTTATGTATTTTATTGATATGTTCCCTTTTCTCAGGCTGATAATGTTGGTATCTGTGGACTAATAAAATCAGGACTTGCAGCTCTTCAAGTAATAAACAATGCATAAAATACACAGTTTTTGTTTTTGTTTTGATGAGGCCAAGGAGGACCCTGGACAACCCCAAAACAGGGGGGGGCTTCAATGTATGCATATTTTGTGAACAGCAAGCAGGCGCCACATGTTGATGAATCTTCTTTAGGGCCAAAAAGGGTACACATGAAACAGGGTTACTGAGGTATGAATTATTGACCAAATTAAAACCTACTCACCCTGCCAAAAGTAGCCAAACTCTGAATTTCTGCAGGGAGTTTGCCTGGAGCATATCCATCCAAGGTGAGTATGAATTGAAACATGGCAGTCCCTGGTATCCCCAAATGGATGAAGATTTGCCAACATCAAGGTGCTGTGTTGCCCACATATATGGGAGCTGTCCAGGGTGCTGGCGCAGGGAATTCTAATTCAAGGCTTCTGCATGAAGTGAAGAAAGGGCTAGTCTGCATGCTGCATTTCACCCACTCTTCTTCCTTCTCCCTGATTACCCTATTTGATACAAACAGCCTTTCATTGAATGTGATTGACATTTTGGACAAGCTGGTACTGACTGTGATCTGTCTTCAATATAGAGTGTTGATTTGTTGAAACTTACCTCCCTGATACCTTCAATTAGTTTTTCTATTTTTTATGATTATTGCCATTTTGGGTGTCATGTTGTTTAAGGAGCATTGCCTGTGAATCTAAACAATCCCGATGAAACCAAACATATGCAGAACAAGGCCCAGCACGACTAGCCGAAAACTTCAAACCAATGCACACACAGACACATCTATGCATGAAAACATTGCAAACAGGAGCCCAACGATGCAACCCCTCGTCCCAATTGTGATGATCTGATGAGCCAGTTGTTGTGAGTAGGGCGGATAGAGCCGGCTGGATTTTCAGCGGCCGTGTGGACGTGTACTGTTGTGTGTGTGTGTCGGGGAGTCTTCTGGATGCAGATGAGAGCAGAACACGGTGTGCAGCGGGTGACGGTGGTTCGCATCTCGTCGAGCCCGGAGACCCGCGTCAATATCAACGCATCTCCGCGGCCCATCCCTCCCAGGAGCATCACAGGTCTCATGATCAAGGCGCAGAGGAGAGTCTCAGGGAACCCCGCCCGCGTCACGCGCGGCGGCCATCTCTCGACACATCTCTATGTAGTGTAGTAGTCCCGGGCACATCCTGCGGCCTTGGCGGGGGCGTATCAGAGGGGACGGAAACACCCAGAGGAAATTCCCGCGTGCTACATAGGTTGTGGGGCCGGCGCCTCCATGTGGGCTTGAGTTGGATCTCTTCCGGCCTCATGAATTGGTGAGATTCTCTGCACCGAAATATATCGGCCGAGGTTCCTTCATCCACCACGACGACGTGGCGACCCGTCCCTGTGCCAAGCCTAGCCTGCAAATGACACGTCAACGAGAACCTTTTCTCAAGAAGAATAAGTTCTAGAACCGGGTGGGACCCGATCAGCACCCTCTTGACAACATACGAGACGTGGCAGCAAAAGCCACCTTCTGCAGCGTTCGACATCCCGAGCCTCGGTGGAGAATGGCAAGATGATCAGAGAGACACGATGGCTCCGGATAGACAAATGCTGGGCTTCATGTGTGGATCCAGCCCGACAGAAGATCGGGGCTTTGAGGAGGATGGATGGAGAGATGTTGGGAGGATATGGATGGATGGATGGATGAGAGAGAGGGTGGATGGAGCCACGACAATCAGAGGTAACTCTGCGTGTTTGATATTGGCACCTTGGAGCACCTAATAATTGGCGCAGCCCTTTCTGGCGGAGATGATGATCATCGTCTGCGGCTGCTGCTGCTTGCTGCTGCTGGACCTCTCCTCCTTTGTCCATAACTTTGCGCCGTCCCTTTGTCGCAGCTTGCAGCCCGCAAAATTTGTACACCACGTCAAGGCGATGATGGCATCATCACCGGCATTATAGGATATCTGTAGAACGCTCCAGAGCTTGCTGGCGGATAATATGGTGGATAATATCTTCAAGCACGAGGAGGCAAGATAGAAATCCTGTGTTTTTTTTTTCTGGTATGCTGATGATGCATCTACGGCAGAGCAGCTCATGAAGGCGCAAGTCGATACACTTTTTGGTACAAAGCTGTGAGAAGCGTCGAGGCTGACGACTGCAACAACAACATTGGATGTTGATGATTGATGAAGATAGAAAGGCTTATCTTGACTTGAGCTCAGCAAATCAGCATCCAGCAGCCATAACGTTCTTGGCGGGGTCGTCTTCCGTCTGGAGCAGATTCCAACCACCAGCGCACCAGTACTACTTCCCCACTCCACGGCGCTCTCGAGTCTCGATCGACAGATCCAAAAACCTGCCGACACAGCTGTTGCCTGTCTTCGCGGCGGTCGCGCAAGAACAAAAGAAGAAAAAAAAAGATACAAACTTAATAACTCTTGTGGATTGCTGAGAGACGCTGTTTGCTTGCCCGTCACTGGCCTCTCTCTCTCTCTGTGTGTCTCTTGGGTGATAAGCTACAATAATCTCTCCAACTGTCAACGGGCCGAATAAAGAAAAAGAAAAAAAAAAAAAGGACGGTCACCGGGACGTCAGCGGGGTTGACAGCGGCGAGTGTTGACGGGCCGGATTCCAAAGCAATCACCCGTCGCTCCCTCCATCTGTACCCGACACACGACTACTCCCAGCTCGTGTCGGATTCGCCGCCAGACCCATATCCCAGCGCGCGCCAGAGCTAATCAAGATAAAAGGCTGTCTCTTCTTCCCTGTGCGCCTCGCCGTCGGCCTATCCCATGCCTCCTCATCCCCCCGCTTCTGCCGCTTGATACCTCTCTTTCCTCGTACGCCTCTTTCCTCTCCTCCGTCCCTCTCTCCCTGCCAAAGAAAGAATTCCACTCCTCCTCCTCCAGGCTGATCTACTTCCTCTCACTTTGCTTGCAGTCTCACCAACTCAATCCCGATTAGGTTTACTTTGCTTGCTGTCTTGATCAAATTCCTTGAACTCAGTTCAGTGTCCAACACAAAAAAAAACTAGCGATATTTCATAGCCAAGAAAAAAAAAAAAAAAAAAAGGGATGGCTACAACGAGTGACTCGACGATGGAGAATCTGGACGCTTTGCCTGCCCCCAACAGCCCGGGTCTGGGCCAAATCCAGTGGATAGTAGCATGTTGGGGCTAGACGGATCACAGCCCTCAATTCGCTCAGTATCTCTAGTCCTGCAGGCCCTGGTTCCCTGGTCATCTCGTTCGTCCTCCTCCTAGCCGGCCGTCGGCTGTACAGTGAGTCACGTCCCACGATCTATACCGTCCCTTCAATAGTTGATATCGGTGGTTTTTTTTTTCTTTTCTAGGATTCACCACCACGGTTTCGGTAGGCCTGTCATGCGCGCTGTTCACATGGGCGCTTTTCGTGAACCTGGAGACGGGGCAATCGATTGGAGGATGGACGGGGGAGGTAGCGGCCCTGACGGTGTGGTCAGTGATGATAGGGGGGGACTGATCGGGTCGATGATCGGGTATCAGGCGACATGGTGGGAGCGCATGTGACGGGGCGGCTGTGCTTGGGCGCCAACTCGGGCGTCGGCTTCGCCTTCTCCATGCTGCTCTTCAAGGCCGGCCTGCTCATCCACAGTCCCGCCGCCCAATGGGCTTTGGCTTCTGTCTGCGCCATCTTCGGCGTCATCGCCGTCCTCTTCGATCACGTCGTCGGCCCCCTCTTCGCCATCTCTTTGTCCGGAAGCTTCCTCTTCCTGCTCGGTGTCGACCTGTTCAGCACCGCCGGAATCGGCGGCATCGCGTCCGGCCTACGCTTCCTCATGGATCACAATCCTGATCACCAAGCGGTAAGTATGTTTCCCTCTCAGCGCCAGAGGATTAAAACACGAGCCAAAGCATCCACGTTCTAACTTCAGTTACATATTCATATTTAGCTCATGACTCCTTACATCCCATCGAAATCCACGAGAATCTTGATCATTGTATCATGGGTGATTGCGTCAGTCTCATGACGCGCCAAGATGGGATGAAGAGATGACAAGCTGACGCGTGCATGATGGTTGCCACACTTCCTTACCTTTTCCTTGTTGATTAATCAAAGTGCCATCTCGTTCGGATTCCAGTATTTCTTCTTCAAGACACCCTTCGGACCTTTACCGCCGTCGGCACACGAGGATGAAGAAGAACGTCTTGGCTCTGAGGGCAAGCCCAAGGAGTCTTTCTCGCAGGGAAGCTCTGACGCTCCCAAAAAGGAAATCCCTACTCAATCTGAAAGCCATTCTCACGTCGCCGAGCAGAATCATATCATCAACATCACTGACCCTCATACCTCAACTGGTGAGGATCACTCTTTCATTTACCACCCTACATATAACAACAGAAGCTCACCATTAAATTTTATATGGTTTGACAGAGGCTTCTGTGGATCCTAAGACTTCTACGGCCAAGGTTGAGCCCAGCCGCGTAGCGGTGCAGCCCGTGAGCGAGCCGCCGAACGTTCCGCATGTCGCCTCGCGAGGCGCGCCAGTGGTAGTTGGAGAGTACGGCTCGCCACCCGCACTCGCGCTTTCCCCGACGGTGTACTCCCGGTACAGACGGACGCTAGATGCGGAACAGAAACCACCTGGCCGATCGCCGATCCAGTACACCTTCCCCTCGAACCCGAACAAGTTTACGAATCCGAGACAGGTGGAGACGGTGGATGAAGTGACGGAAACCTCGACGAGTGGTCGTGGAGGAGATCACACCGCACGCTCCTCAATGCTCACCATGGCCGGCACGTCGGAGAAAAGGGTGCAGAGCAACAGCGTTAGCGATGACTACATGCACGCCATGATGCGTCTGGCGTCTGGTGACGGTACTGATACCCATCCCAAGGCCGGCGAGAAGCCGGACACGTCGGGAACAAGGCCGATCGCGGATAGCTCGCAAGATCACGGTTGTGCAACAACAACCACCGTGCCATCCCACGAGGCGCAATCTGGGATGGTGCTGCCTGTCATCACGGACACTCCCGTTTTGAGCGCCGATTCCTCGTCTACCGGAACTGGACTAAAGCCCTCAGAGCAACGGGAGCCAGATCGAAACAACACCATCACCAGCGACGCCGGCGCGCATCCTCCGATTTCTGCACATCTGCTAGCACCTTCGCCTGCCGGTGAAACCGAAAAAGCATCATTGGCACCGAATCAGACTGGCATATCTCCAGATGGACTTCCCGGTCAACGGGCCGAGTTACCATCGGCTGCTGCTCGAGACCAGCCGCCCAAGCTTCCCCCCAGCAATCCTCCAGGGCGATGTCCAAGCCGCCATCATTTTCGAGCTTTGGTCAGGTGCTGTCTACAGAGAATCGACTAGTCAAAGAAGAGGCGCAGAAGCATGAGGTGGGTAGTGCCGTGATCCGTGCTCCTACTAGGTACCGCCGTCCCGTCACTTCCAAGACCGTGAACAGCTTCCCATCTGAGTCGAGTTCTGGACGGGCCGAGAGTCGTACGTAGAGATGGCTCCCGCATGCAAGCCTCGCGCTCTCTAGGGAGTCATCCACAGTCCAGGCTGAGTGAACAGGTTTCGGAGAACCCCACCTCCACCGGGACCCATGATGAGATGGATCATGTGGGGGCTTTGAAACGATTCAGCCATCGTCCGCTCCCCTTCTGCCAGAACGAATCCAGGGATTGGTGGGCGGCTCTCCGACTGGCCAGACGTTCCGAGACACCGGTAGTCTCACCAGCGCGACCTCGACCTCCTCTTCGGGGGTGGAGAGCTCTACACGGGCCGAGCGGGAGAGCAGCACGCCCCCGACACCCGCCTGGTCGGGCCAGATCCTCCCGTCGGAGGATTATTATCGCAACAAGGAGGAGACGGTCTCCTCGAGGAAGAAACTGTCGATCGTGATTGCGAAGAATCCCGTGCAAGTGGAGAGGGGTCCTGCGAGTGTTGCGACGAGTCAGGAGGCGGAGAGGGACACCTATTCCGACTTCTCTCCCGCCGCCGCCGTCCCCCATACCCCCACCCTGGGTAACATGCTCCTGCGTGTGGCTGAAAGCAGCGAGAAGCTGATGGCCTCCCAGAGTTCCCATAGTGGCCCCCAGCCAAGCCATACCTCCGGGATGATGACGTGACCCATGGCTCCCATGAGACGGTTTGCAGGGAGGATGATGGGGACGGGGCGACGGTGAAGGATGGAGGATGGAAGCGGTCGACGGTGTGTCTGAGTTCGGTGTATGGGGATGATGACCATACGAGTGGGGATGAAGGGGGCGGGTCGAGTTCTGGATCGGAGTATGATCACGAAGAAGAAGAAGAAGAAGTTCGACAGGAGAAGTTGGGCAGTAGTGCGGCGCGGGGGAAGTTGGAAGGGCTGGAGGAGACGATGGGGGAGCTTCGACGGATGATTGGGGGTTCGGAGGGGTCGCCGGGTCTGGACACGATCGGACTGCCGTCGCGGGAGACGACGAGCAGCACGGGCTACGACACGGCGGGGGAGGAGGGCAGGACTGATCAGAGGGGGGGGGCGGCGTTTGTGGGACAGCCGTTGGCGGAGGTGCCGTGGCCTCAGAAGCGGACGGCGACGGAGACGGACGATGGCCACTACAAGAAGAGCAAGCAGCGCTGCAGCAACGGCTCGTCGCTCTTCCCGCCCCTCGGCTACGACGCCTCCGCCTCCGCCGAGTCGCCGGCCCATCTCCGGCGACGGCGATTATCGTCGTCCTCGTCGCTGGGCTCCGCCGGGTTCTCTAGTCTCGGCTCCCCGCCCCGCCTCGACTCTTATGACTCTCTCCATGCTGCTGCCCCGCCCTTCTGCAGCGCCTCCTCCCACCTCGGTGCTGCTGCTGCTGAGGAGGGGGACGTGAGCAGCAGTGTTGGTCATGCCGCCGACGACACTGACGCTGACTACGAGTCCGCTGCTGACCACTATACCCGCACCTTCGGGCCTCCCTTGGGACTGAGGAGGGTCATGGTGACTTGTACCTGACTGCTGATGAATGATGCATAGTATACATATTATTTATATTAGCCCTGTTTGATTATTCCTGATCTTTTCCTTTGTTCTGTTAATATTGAATTTTAATTGTCAATTAAAAACAAGTTGGCTGACTCAGTCTCACTTTCAAGTTGCATGTGAATGATGCGAGTTGAACTGGTTTGGTGCTGAGAGTGTGTGTTTAGCATGTGAAAGGGAAGTGACATGGGAAACCCTTTCATGACTATTTTTAAGCCCTAGTCACACAGAATATAAGAAGGAGGGCATCCTCACACTATCACTACTGATTCACAACGAACCACAACAATGCCAATCAACCAAACCACGCCACACGATGCTCCATTCTACCCCTCGACCATCCATCACTGCCTGCCGGACTGCCCTCCATCGAATACAAACATCACACATGAAGTCCACCATCACGGGCGCAATACAGGAAATTACCACCATCGAATCAAACCAAGGCACCTCTTTCGAAATATCACTCGACATCAAACCAACCGCATTTGCAGCCCTCCATCAACCAGACCAAGCATCCCATCATCATCGTCTGCCAGAGGATGACTATCTCATCTACGTCCTACTCGATGGCATCAACGCACAACGATCCAAGAGGCATCGCTCACAACGCACCCCCACCAGAATATCGGGCGTCTTCTCTCAAGATCGCTCATCCTCCCGATCCTTCCAGTTCGGCTCACTCCAACTCGTAGACCCAGACGGCCATCAACCATCATCATCCGCACTCAACCCAACCGACCAACAACAACAGATGTGTCAGGACGAGAAAATCATACAGGCATTGGGCACCATTCAGGTTAACATTGTCAGGTGCTCTCTCGGTCAACCCAAACCCGTTCCTCGACGTCCCAACCGGCCTGGGGGCAGCCACTCCCATCCCTGTCCCGAATCACTCAAAACTACCAATCAAATGGTGTTCTCTGAACGCACCAAGAAGGCCTGTCAACTCAACACCGTCGGCCTCAGCCAACCCGTACGTAATACCTCGTCATCTGGCCATGGCGGTGGATTCCCTGGTAAAAGATCTATCAGGCCAATCGTTCGCGAAGATCCACAACCATTCCTTCAAGTTGGTGCCCAACGTTCCTCTTTAAAAAAAAACCTCTTCGTAGGCGCGTCGGTCTGAACCCCACCCCCTCTGTTTTAGTTCATCTTCAAGTATAAGCCCAGGTCCATCTTGGAGGCCGAAGGCATTATCGCCGCGCCACCACCCCCACCTCCTGCACCCCCTGCAAATAATAAATCAACCCCCATGACTTCTTCCCCAACGAAACCAGCTATTTCTGAACAAACTAGTCTCGGTCATGATTATCAATCCAACTCGGAACTGCACAAATCCTCGCTTAATCCCAATGCACAAGCGGCTAACGAAGTGGATGAAAAGGCTTGTTACTTTTTTTTTTTTCCTTGGTGCATGATAGAAGAGAAGGCAATAAAAACATATTAACCAGTTTACACGCATCCATAACATTATTCTTCTTTTTTTTTTTTTGGCCCTTTTTTACGTTTGATGATTCAGAAACCTAAGATGAAGGAGAAACCGGTCTACATTAATATAGACTCGGATTCTGACTCGGAATCCGTGCCCAAGTCGGTCAAAAGAGCCGGATCGGGTCGTCCTCAAGGATCTACTAGTCACCCCACGTCCAACAAACCGTTCCCCAAGCCCGAACCGCGTGACCATGACGATCTAACTCATCGAGAGGTCAATAACCATCACAAACAGGGGAACACGGATTCTAACAATCGAGATATGCTGGAGAACGCGGATTCTAAAAAGCGAGCCAGATCCACCACGGCCGATGTTAAGCCCAACAAGCGTGTCTCGATGGGTGATGCTCCGTCCGGCGGCACTGCCGCTGTGAACGCCTCCGCCAGCCGAGACATGCCCAAGACTCAACTCAAGGAGAACATCAACATCCATCCGACCCCCACTACTAGTACGAAGATGAGCACCAGAGCGAATGGCACGCAACAAGACTACAGGAATACTAGTTCGTTTGAAGAGAGCTCGGACGATGATGATCAATTTAAGAGTCAAATTATCGCCCCTGTACCATCGAACCACTCCGCCCGTCCCACTACCCAGCTGGACCGCAGCCCCACCAAACCCTCGCCCCAGGCCCTTAACCAGCTCAATAATACTTTCAAGAATCAGGGCGCTGCCAGGCAGGGCCCTAACTTCTTCGACTTGACTGGCTTGGACGACGATAGTGATTAGAGAACCCCACCTCTCTCTCTTCTCGCCCTTATAACACACATCCTTTTAACGATCTAAATTTATAGACAAATAACCAAGTTATTTTTGGGGAGGCTGTATTTCAATCTTTCCTTCTACACTCACACATAGAGATCCCCTTGTAATCCCATCGGAAACCTTCTCTCTCTCTCCTCCTCCTTCTCCCCCATTTCTCACAGAACGTGTTAACAACAGAATATCGCTAGAGAGAGAGAGAGAGAGAGAGAGGTCTTGTGCGCGGACATCTCGGCCCGTGTTTCTGGGCTTCTTTCGGCGCGTCGTCGCGCGCCCCTCGTCGCTGTCTCTGGATATTCTCTTTTTTTTTTTTTTACCTGCGTCCCTCTTCTTTTTTTCGTTGGGTCTTCTTCTCCCTCTCTCTCCCTTTTATTTATTCTCCTTTTTTGTTTTAAAAAGGAAATAACCAGGAGTATATATATTTATATATGATGTGGTGGTGGGTGTGCTCGGCTTGATGTCGTTCATCATCAACATCATCATCATCATCGTCCTCGTCACTGTTGTTTTTTTCTTTTTTTTTTCAGGCGGCCGGGGTTTTAAATGTGGGCCTGTTTTAGACGCTTGTAATGTTGATATTTTGCCTTTCATATCTTATGAAAAAGGAGAACCAAGATGTGATGAGGAGGTTTCTGAGTGGTTGGGTGTGTGATGTACCTTGTGTGTGTGTGTGTGTCTGAATGGGCCAAGGTGGTGGTTTGAAAGACACTTTTTATTTTTTGAGGTGCGGCACAACCAAACCGGGGCCAACCGGCGCAAGCTGATCAAGCCTGCTGGGCACATTGCCAAGCCCACTGGGCACAAACGCAAGCCCAAGCCTGGCACAGTGAGTGCCAAGCGGGACTTGGGCTTGTGCCCAGGCACGCTTGATACACCATACTATGTTAGAGTCCTGCTCACTTAGGCAGCCAGAATATTTAACATCAATAACTTCAACAAAATGTACACATACATCTGTCATGGAATCAATCTGAGAATGGATCATAAATCTGACATGGAATATATCTGACTATGAATATATCTGACAATGAATAAATCT
>SMGU01003151.1:0-10597 GCA_004348175.1 Puccinia novopanici | reverse complement strand
TAGCCTCAAAATTTAGCACCTAATGTGGATTTTCTTACATGTGTGCCTTATTCCTCAAAATAAGGTGGAGTGGAATATTTGGGACTGTATAAGCTTTGGCATGTGGAGTAAAGGGTGCAGATTGGGGCCTTCAGTGGGCAAGCACTCTGCAAACAACATTCCAGATATTCCAAGTTTTCTCAAGCTCCACTTCAAAGACATGAAAAGGGAAAAGGGAATAGCACCAAGAACTTTAACTATGAACAATTCTCTCCCAACCTGCAACATCATTGTGGTGGCAGAATTTCACAAAAGCTCCAGGAAATGGAAAGAAAAAGGGAAGATGGTCTGGGGTGTTACTATTACAGGTTTGATTCCCACAACTTCAGAGTGTTTTGAGCAATAAGTTAGAGTGATAGCCCAGTCTCAATATCACTATTTCTGGCTGATTGCTCGGTCCATCAAGCTGCACTCTTCTGGAGTCTGAACAGGAATCCCAAGCCCATTTCACAAGGGACGGTGACTGCCAATGGTGTAGGAGGGGAAGTGCCTTGGCCGGGAGCACACTGCTTGGTGCTGGGGCAAGGCAAGAGGAAATGGGTAGGGAGGGACTGCAGCCGAGAAGAAAGATCTGGTAGAGAGATTTCATAAAAGCATATGATTAAGGGATGGACAGGCCACCTAGATTGAGTGTCATATTAATTCCGATGGTGCCGGTGTTGGACAAGGAGGAAAGAAAAAAAAATCTCAAGACTGGTGTCAGGATGGAACGCTGACGCCAGTTAAGTCTTGACGAGAGGTGTGGGATTGGCATTGCATCGATCATAGACTGGGGTTGGGACATGTGAATGTCTGCGACAGAGACGAAGAGGGGCCAAGAGAGGGGACATAGGGGTGCTCATGGATCTCATTCCTTTTTCTTTTATGCCGAGGCAGTCTTGCGGGTAGCGACTGTGCCTTCCCGGAATCCGTTCTTGAACCGACGCGGGACATCCTTGAGATGCCTCATTCGACCGGTACCGGTGGTGTGCCGACGTTTAGCCTAAACGAATGCACAGGAATCGAGTCAGCGCTCTGTGATCGGAGCGTGGGAAAAATAGATCCAAGAAACTCACCTTTGCTCCCCATTCGTACGAGCGTGTCTTGGCGGCCGGGTAACCGCAGGCAGCACAGGCTAAGAAATGCAAAAGTGTGTGGAGATACTGGTAAGCGACACGCCAAGTGGAGGAGGAACTGAGAAAGAGGACTGACTCTTGTGTTGCTTGTGGAACGATCTCCTGCCACATCGACGACATTGAGTATGGGTCTTGCTGTGGCGCTTACCAAAGGAGGAGGTACCTTTCGTCTATCTCCAAGGAATCGATCAAGAAGTCAGAAATGATGCATCTTTGGTGTTAGTTTGCGGGTGATAGATAGAATGGGGAGGGGAGATGATGATATATTGATGAGGATTAGGGAATGACTGACCATCTTGAGGTGGTTTCTTCGGTTGTTGGTATTCCGATCGACTGCCTTGACGGTTCAGTTCTCGGCTGCTGGATGCTTTCACTCCGACGGTCGAGGTTCTTGACTTGGTGACCCCCCTTGGGCGCAGACAGACACGGGGCGGACTGGGTCGAGCAGCGAAACCTAATGGGCAAAATGGGCAGTTTGGGGGTGTTTCCGCCGTTTCTGACTGGTGGTACGCGGGCAGGCCGAAACCTATTCGGATTATTGCACCGCTCACCATTTGCAGTCCGCAGCTGGCATGCAGCTCTGGCCTTGTTGACCATTCCCCGCTGCACCCTTCACCACCCTGCGATCTTTCTATCAACTGGCACTCCTAGGACCTCTCTTACGACAGAGTAGGAACCAGAAACGGCAAGATGCAGATCTTCGTCAAGACGTACGTCCTTCCCTCTCACCTGGCACTCCCCAGAATACTGACATTACTTTGCCATCACAGCCTCACCGGTAAGACTATCACCCTTGAGGTCGAGTCCGCCGACACGATCGACAATGTCAAGACTAAGATTCAAGAGAAGGAAGGCATCCCTCCGGACCAACAACGATTGATCTGTTCGTCTGCGTTCTTTTGCCTCCCAAATTCGTATTGGCCATTAATTAATCTTCCTTCGGTGGACACCCTTTCTGACACCATCCTTCGACTGTAGTCGCCGGTAAGCAACTTGAGGACGGCCGCACTTTGGCCGACTACAACATCCAAAAGGAGTCTACCCTCCACTTGGTCTTGCGGCTCCGTGGTGGTGCCAAAAAGCGAAAGAAAAAAACTTACACTACGTGAGCATTCATTACCCCGCCGGACCTCATCTTATCCCCAACAGGATGATACCGTTTTGACCATGGCTAACATGCACTGATTCTCATTTCAGCCCCAAGAAGATCAAACACAAACGCAAGAAAGTCAAGATGGCGGTATTGAAATACTACAAGGTAAGCTGTCTCTAGCAGCGCAGGATGGCTGTCGCCGCGGTTCGCATTACTTATCGGGTGTGCTTTCTTTTCCAGGTCGACAGCAATGGTACCATCAAGCGATTGCGACGGGAATGCCCAGCCCCGTGCGTATTTCTTAGTGATATTAACTATTCAGGCACGTTACTTGTGTACTCATGTTCACTTCAATCTCTTTTCAACAGGACTTGCGGCGCTGGTGTCTTCATGGCCTGGCACGAGGACCGACAGTACTGTGGAAAGTGCGGTCTAACCTACCTCTTCGGTGACAAGAACTTGGCCAAGCCTACTTAAGTGGGTGGATAGTTGGATGTGACTCCTAGTGCCAACATCTCTCTGTTATGCCCCTTAATGTTTAGCAATCTATGACACCTATGCCAATCCTTGTCCCCTCCACCAGCTTACTGGTGCCCTGGACCGAGAGTTCAACCTGCTTGCCCAATACCCATTGACTCTTAAGATTATAATCTTAAACCTGTACCATTATCAGGATAGCGATCACCTGCTAGCACCGGGCGCTGGGAAATCGCTCGTCGCATTGCATTGTTCTAGCATCCTCCTCTAGTGACACGGGGGGATCAATCTAGTGCACACGCGTCATAAGCTTGAACCCATCTGAGAGCAGATACTCCACGAAATCTCATCATGTTGCCAAACTTTCTAGAATATGCAGATGATGGGTGGAAGATGTATGCCCCTGGAAGCCGAGCATAGCAATCTTACACCACCCTGGTCCCAGCAGGGAGGGAACATCGAATCTTGTGGGTTCCTCAGGCATATATGGCTCGAAAATCAATTTTCATCCAGGAACGGATAGCATAACATGAATGCACGATGATGAGGAATAGAATAGTTGCATGGATATAGTTAATATGGAAAACAGTTTGACTGATTTTTTTTTTTTCATTTTTTGACGACTTTTATGATGGCCATCGTTCATGGGAAGTAAGCAGTGTGATAGAGCGAAGGAGAGAAGGATCACATCAATAAAAATTCATAACAGACAACAGATATCCTAACAAAAAAATACATTTGGTGAACTTACTTGTCACTACATCTTCATCGTCCAAGACATGTTCCAGCCCAACTTTCTGGCCTCTGGCGTGCTTCGCAGATGTACCCTAACCGATTATTTGTAAAATATTGGATGACAGAATTGACAACAACAACAAAAAATATTAGATGAGACATTTCATAATCACCCGAACTCATCGGATCGAAGACCAGATCTTACCCAAACCACACAGCTATCAAGGCAGCAGTAATGATTGGCCACCAAAGGTCGCAAGCAGACGCCAAATCAAGCGACAACAGTGAACGATTCCAATGATCAGAAAGGGCAGGCTTGTCGAGAAAACATGGTGAAAAGCCAGAACATAAACACTCAACTATTTCATCTGCTTGGCGATTTCCTTATGGATGGCGTTACAGAAATCCTCCACAGTACATTTAGAGGTTTTGAGCACGACGGGCTGCGAATAATCGGGCTGCCTTCCCCGGGGTTTGGTGTACACTCGAACAAGGTCCAGTTTGTACCACAGAGCGTCGATCAACTCATCAATATTCCTGATCAGAAAAGCAGGGCAAATCTACATTAGTTTCGGCGCTCCATGCGCCACATTCTCTTTTTTAATCCTGTCGAAGATCGGAAACTATGGGTTCAGAGTCGGAGTTACTTACAGCCACTCTTTGACAGATATGGGCACACTGTTTGGGATTCGATACAGTAAATCGAGCTCTTCAATTGATATAGCATCAATTTTGTTTCTGCAAGGAACCAATTGTTTGCATTTTCAACCTGCACGAATACTCTCCGGTAATAGTACTTGCCGCACTTACAGTACGTATAGGCAGGGCATATAGACCCTGTTGCGTGTGAAACAAAGAGGTTGTTAACAATTTGAGAGATGATCGGCTGACTCAGTACTCAAGTCTTGGAGGGAAGTCTGCGATGCGAACTCGAGCGAAAATTGCCTGACCGATTTCCTTCTATCACATCGATCAGCTCGTCAAGAGTAGCATCACACCGAAATGCGACGTCGCAATTGCTCATTCTGTATTCAGCCAATACGGCTTTAATTTCTTCAGGCTCGAGTTTAGTCAATGGGACGGTGTTTGAAATCGAGATCCCGCCTTTATCCTTTTTCTTGATGATTATGTTCGGCGGTTTCTTATTCAGACGAATTCCAAAACCCTGGAAGCAAATTCCACCCAAGTCAATCGCGAGTTCATATATCTTGGTAGCAAAGCTTGAGAAATTGATTACTTCTAATTCATTTTCAATAACCCGCTTGTCATCCAGTGGTTTTAGCACGTCTAGAACAATGAACAAGAGGTTACACGATCTATTTTGGCAATTGAATAAGGATGGATCAGATACGTGATTGCAGATGCTAGCAAGCTCACGCAGGCTTTGGGGAATGAACACTCACCGGGCAACTTATCATCCAGAAATGATCAATTGCATCAAGTTCAAAGCAGGAGGACGGAAATTAGCGCAAGTCAGCAGAGGAAATCAAGATTGGATTCTGGGCCAACTGACTGACCAGCAATGACCTGACGACCACGTCCCTTTCCATCCTTTGCACCTCAATAATTCCAGGAAGATCCAAAATTTGTATCGAAGCACCCCGGACATTCATTGTTCCGGGAACAGTCGTCCTACAAACGTCCTTATATGCTACATTAGGAGCAAGAATCCATGACATCACTCAATACCAGCTGATGAATCGGTGAGCATTACTCACAAAGTCGTGAATTCATAGGCCGCAACCGCAGACTGTGTGCCAGTTAAGCCAGACATTAACGACGACTTCCCCACCGAAGGAACTGATGACACAGAAGAAGAAGAATAAATTCAATGGTCTTGTTGAGTTGACGAGATCAATTTGGTGTGGACCAGATTAGTGACATACATCCAACAAATCCCACACTGGCTACTCCTGTCCTGGCCACATCGAATCCGACACCACCGCCACCACCACCGGACGAAGGAGTTAGCAGCTCTCGCTTTAGCTTGGCTAGTTTCGCTTTCAGTTGACCTGGTTGGCATTTGAGTAAATGTGAGAAAATTTGTCAATCTTATGAAGTATTCCCGCTATGGAAACTTGAAAAAAAATTACACACCTAAGTGGAAAGCGGTCGCTTTGTTCTAATAAAAAAAAAAATAAGCACAATGACCAGTCGGTCCTTCTGGGATGAAATTTAAATTTCAATAAGGTTAGGGACTGACTTTTTGAGTTTTGGCCTAAATACGCCGATCGATTTGAGCACGTTGGACGCCCAGATAAAGATGACATTCAGTTAGTTCTGCAGCAAAGTAGATTGATCTCATTCGAAGTGATCGGTAGAGGGTGGTTTTAGATTGTTGAGCGTACCATCTCATCTTCGATGGCCTTGATCTTTCTACTGCTGTCGACATGGTGCGAGTAGGTTATTGAATGCGTCTCCGTCGATGTATCTGGATCGATTTCGTCTTGAAGTTCTGATGACCGGCAAGAATGGATTGTGCGTGTTTGTTGGTTGCAGGAGAAAAAGTGCGAATGGCTCGGACGGCAGATAGCCAAGTCCTCGACTGCTCTCCCGACGTAAAGTCTCCGCGGAGCTATCTGCCGGCGATCCGGTCCGGCGCTGTTTGACCGGTTCGGAAGGTGTGATCCGGATCATTACTTGGGCTTGGCTGAACCCTGAGCACTGAATCATCAATTCCCTCAAAGCGCTATGGAAACAATCGAAGAAATAGTCTCGAAAACATCCGGGCGTGGACCATGTCAGCAAATCAAGGCAGACCTGACCGCATGCATCCTACGATCGGATTGCGTGTTGAAACCACCCTATCGGACACCCAAGGAATGTCTCCAGTCTCACCTCGATGAACTTCCTGCCGAATGCTCTCACCTGAGATATGCGTTCTTCGACTGCAAACGTGGTCTGGTAAGTCTTGAACTCTCTCCCGCCTTGTTTCGTGCCGACAACTGATTTCGTCCGACATTTCTCCTCCATCATAGCTCGACATGAGGAAACGTTTTAGAGGATTAGATCCAAGCCAAACTGCCCCCAATCCACCCACCTCAAACACATGACCTACTATTGCTGCACCATCCAAAACACGAGGACAATACCCTTCAGAAGAGAACTGCAACTGGCTCTACAACCAATCAACTCCACTTTCAAGCTGGTGCAACAAAGCATGTGCATATTCTGATAAGTTGAACAATATTCGCCCAGGCAGTTCTATCAAGACAAGTGTCCTTTCGCATTGCATTCGCATTCATCAAACCCCCGAGTCAGGAAAAAAGAGACTCCTTCCCCTGCTCTCACATGCGGGTCCTATGCTGCATCGGCGCGAGGTTGCAAGAGATTGACCCTCATATCCTCCTTCCTTGTATATGTATCTTTTCATCAGGCAATGAATTCCTGTTCTTCCCCCTGAATCCAATCAACTGATGTAGGAGGGATGGAGAGCTGAGAAGACTGCTTCTCATACGGATATCCCCCTGCATGGAGAGACGCACCCGATCGGTGCCGCATGAAAAACTCTTGTAAGTCTGCGCCATCATCCAGTCCAAGAGGCAAGTTTTGCCCATGAGCAATGAGGCAAAACAAAAAAATCCTCACGGAAAGTTTTGTGCACTCCAAAACGGTAAAATATGGGCTCCTCTGTCAGCCCAGCCTGACTGACCGGTTTCCACAACCAGGTTTGCTGAAACATTGAATCAACACATTGGCTAGACCTCAGAGTGGGGTTTGACTGAGGAGCCAGATCTGAGAGCATTCTTCCACAGGAAGATTTTGCTGCAGATATTCCTCCCTGGGAAACATTTGAGGCACAGGGGAGGATTCCTCCTCAGAAAAATTTTGCTGGGGAGGATTCCTCCACAGCAAAATTGTGACATGGAGGCATCCTCTCTGGCAATATTTTACTGCAGAGGAATCTCTGCCACACAAGTTTGCCGGGGAGGATTTCTCCATGGGAAGATTGTGCCACAGAGGATTCCTCTGTGGAAAGATTGTGCTGGAGAGGAATCCTCTGAGGCAAAATTGCACCAGGGAGGAGTCCTCCATGACATCCGCAGCTTGTTTTCATTGGTATTCCCAGACCAAGGAAACAGATTTCATTGGCTGAGTCAAACCCAATGAAATCAATTTGCATTGGGTTCCAACCATCCAATGAACGCAATTCCATTGGTTTGAGGTTCCCAATGAGGAATATGCTTGGTTGAAGATCAACCAAGGCTAATCTCCATTGGGTGGCACTCACCAAGGAAATAATACCTTGGTTGAACCTTCCACTGAGGCATATTTCCTTGATGTTCCTTGGGCAAGGTTGACTTGCCCCGCATCCAACCAATGACATTATTTCATCCATTGTATGGGCTTCCATGACTACCTTGGGGGTTCTGCACCTGGGTTTGACTTGGGGGCCTATACCTTGGCTGGCTCCAGGCGGAGCTTGACTTGGATGTGTATTACATTGGCTCAAACTGAACCCAGTTTGAATTGGGTGTGTGTAACCCAGCTCAATGGGGGTACACCAATCCCAGCCAACTATGCTGGCGGTGTAAATAGAATCCACATCATAAAGACTTGATTCAGTAACATATCCTTGGCCATAAAAAATCTCTATGCAAGAAGAAAAACTTGACCATCAGATTTGTGGCATTTTTTTTCAGCCCTTATAAATTATTTCTAAGGTGAATTCAGCTCACCAGATGGAAAGTTTTCCCATTACTTCCTTGCCTGCAAGGTTCTTAACCAACCTGATTAACTTTGCAATCAGGTGCTCTAAAAATTGCTCTTAGTCTTCAAGATATTTCTTCAGGAAAAAGCCTTTTATATTCCACTAATTCAGTCAAAGCACTTGCAGAAGAATTCTGGGACAACCCCGCTTGTACATACACATTATTTTAGTATATTCAATTATTTATGCATTTTCTATGCTCAGCCAATTGATACATTTTTAATGTGAAATTTAGATGAGTTTTGTTTCCAGAATACCTCAGATTTCAATCTCCCAGGTGAAGTATGATTGAATCTTTGTAGAATTATCAGGGTAAAAAATGAGATAGCAAATAATAAGAGAGTTTCATCACCAGGAAGGGTTGTTATTGGTCTAATTTCAAAAATAAAAATTAAAAAAATTAAAGGAGGATGGAGAACCTCATGATGAGATAAAGGGAAGCTAGAAATACAAATTCCTGACCACACTTATGTAAAAGTATTGTTTTGTTTCACAGGGTGATTTATTTTTGAATTTTATGAGATTGAATGAGTTAGTTCAAAATGGAATAGATGAGCTTAGATGTTTGGTTTAGTATTAGTAGCATATGCAGATTGATATTGAGCTGCTTCAGGTACCAAGAGTAAAAGTGTGTTTGTGCATGTACCATTTTGTCAATAAAAATATTTTTTTCTGCATTAATATCCACATGATTTGTCATTTTTAGGTGGTTTCTGTGAACTTGTTCTCATTCATGATTTAAAGACTAAAATTCTCTGTGGTGATATATTGAAAATGGTGAAAGATTCCACCTATAAGACTAGACTTGTGGAGATTCTTCTATTATGAATTACATACAATTGTCAGAGGTTTTAGGGAGTTGCATGATTGAAGTTTTTGATTTGTTTTGCTCAAAATTCACAAAATTCATCAGGGAATTGAAATGACATGTGACAATAAGATAAATCCATAATTTATCCAGGACTATATTGAGCCCCTGTTAGATAGACTCCTGTAAATATTGGTTTATTTTTCAGACTCTATGCTACTAACCTGATGGTTACAGGCACTAGGTTTTGCTATGAGTGTCCATAACGGTGGTTTGGAAATTCTAGTGCAAGGGATTTCCTGTAAAAGTGAAAGCATCAGGGGAAATAGCTTCAGTATTTAAATATTGAACAGCTTTTCTCAGCCTTTTGAAGGAAAGGAAATCCATATTTCACATTTTATTTTTACTGCTGAGAAATACAGGGAATGTTTTGGGGTGTGAGTACACTTATGTGGTAGGTAGATGAGAGCAGAAAGTAATAACTGGAACAGTTGTAAAAGACCACTTGGGACTTTCATAAGTCACTACAGAAGGATTCAGAGCATAAGATTTGAAGTCTCAATGATGATGGATGGGATTCCACTGGCAACAACACTAATCAAATCTGTGGAGATGATTGGTGGACAATCTTGGGGAGTGTTAAAAAAAATATCAATGGTAGGCCAGCTATGCTAACAGTAGCTGTAGCATAGCATAGTGTTGGATTTTTTAAGCTATCTATGGCTATTGTTAGCATAGTGGGCCAAAAAGGCCTGCTAATACTACAAAAAAAAAGAAAAAAACACCTTGTTAGCATTAGCAGCCATTGGAAAATTGCCGCTAATTCTACCTGATCTTCAGGACCGCATTAACATAGCTGTGTTAGCATAGACAAATGCTATTCTAACTGTTAGTGTAGCATTTTTCTATGCTAACATGGCCAGCTAGCCTCTCCAACCAGGAGGAATCCCTCCAGGAAAAGAGGTGATGTACTAGGGATTTGACCCAGACCCTGCCAACCTGGTGGTATCCGTTCAGATACCGGATCTTCTCGGGCCACAGGCAGGCTTGGAGGTGATCCAGTATCCAGAAGGTAGAGGAGGCAGGCTGCTTGAGCCAAGGAGAAGCTCTAATACCTCCAAAAAATTTATGTATTTTCAATCTTGGTGTTGCGCATTGAGTGATATTATTGAACTTTCAAGATCGGACCTGTGTATTACTAGCATAGAGACATAGCAAGATGTGTATTACTAGCATAGAGACACAGAAACATTAAATGTGAAAGAAATTACAAAACAAGTATCAGAGTTGGACAGACTAATCATGTGGTGGGATGTTGTTGACACCAATAACTTGATGCTTCACCCAATTCTCAAGGCAAATAAGAGACTCCAATGTCTCCAGACTCATTCAATTGCAGAAGCTACTGATCTGGCAGATACCCGGCACCGGATCCGGATACCACTGGTTCAGGACACGGATGAACCCAATCTGGAACCGGTGGACCAGATCAAATCCCTATGATGTATGCTCTTCTCCCAGAAGGTATTCCTCCCCACCAAGGAGGTTACATAACCTCCTTGACAAGGATGAATCCCTCCCAGGTGAAGAGGTTACATGAACTCTCCACCCAGGAGGCA
>SMGU01003148.1:0-70254 GCA_004348175.1 Puccinia novopanici | reverse complement strand
GTACTAAAATCTGCAGATACAAACAAGAAGCTCTTCAGTCGGCAGTTGTCGCGCGTATTCCGCACCTCCCCCTCAATCGGATCTTCCCCCCTACTTGGCACAAACCTCCCACCTGGATCGGCGGGCCGCTGCCCGGAGCATCCGAGGCTGCTCGCCTCGCGATCTCTGAACAGGCATCCCTCGCCTCTTCGCGTCCGATCCACCAATCGTGTCCATCCAGGATTTGCCTACTGTTCCATCGGATTAACTCAGCCAAGACAACCCCGGTTGTGTTGCCGGTTTCGTTGCAGATTCTGAGACAGAAAAAAAGTATTTTCCAAAACTACTCTTCATTCTAGTGTTCGCAAAGAAAAAGGGATCAGAAAGAGAAACAAACTTGCCTCACAGTTCCAACAACTTTCCAGATTAAATAGGTAAAATACAAACATACCAGGACCCCCCAACCCCAAAAAGAAAAGAAGGAGCAAGCAATTCCAGTTTGCAGAGAAGTCTTAACTTGGAATAATAAGAAGGGGATTTCAGTAAAATGAAGCTTCGGTGCACAGGGAGAGAGTTGTACTTGGCAATTACAGCATTGCAGTAATGTCGGGACAGCAAAATTCCTGCTTACCTTGCATGCATAGTCTTCTCATCCCAGATGTACTAATTGAAAGCCATAAATGCTGCAGATCAACTACAATCCAAGCATATCTGCCCTATAACCTGAGGGTCATTCTTGATCCAATATACACATGATGTGCAGTGGCTTCTAGGAGATTAAAAGAAACAAATTGAATCTGTAACATTCCTTATAAGCAGAAAAGAAATGGTAAAATCTGGAAACCAATTGAGATGGAAACTGTTGTGTTCTGGATTCTAGTGGGCAGGTATTGGATTGTATTATCTCTTACTGGAACTCTCAAAATATTCAAGAGGTTTCAAATATGTCACTTTCCAGTGCATTCATACCTTTTGTTATTGAATAAGGCTTGAGAAGTTCTCATTGGCCTCCCATATTCTTTCTTTCATTTATCATTCTTCCTCTCATTGTGTTTCTTCTTTTCCTCCACTCTCTTGCTCATCATGCAATAATTCTCATTCCATTCCTCTCTTTGCTCTCATCACCATCAGGTGATTTCTCTCTGTTCTCACCTGATGCCCATAATAGTCCTCCTGCTCACCCGCATGCTGTCTGGTTGTCTCAGGTGATTTCTCTCTGTTTTAATTGGCCTCCCATAATAGTCCTCCTGCTCACCTGTGCACTGTCTGGTGCTCTCAGAGGCAAGGACAGAAATGGATATTGTAAAGTCTAGGGAAATTTGTTGACATGGGAAATGATTTTTTGGAGGAATTGAGTTTACATCTGTCACACATAAAATGTAATCTGCAAGAAAATGAACACAACCTCCATGTACTCACTGCACATCTGACTTAGCTCATTGCAGCCAGCCCTCCCCCCTCCTAAATAAATAAATAAACAAATCTGTCTGTGAGGCTATGGACTTGAAGTAAGCTCAGCTTTGAGCTTCAGAAGTTGAATTAAAGGTCTAAAAGGAACCATATCAATCATGTGTGAATTCAATAATCTGTGAAATGAAAGCATATAATTCATTGTTTGAATCAAAAAAAGCTTGTGTGAATATGGCCCTATGTTGTATAGTGCCCAGACAAAAGGTTTGTAATGGGGGGTGTTTTTTTTTGTGTGTGAAATTTCAGTGAAACCTACTGACAAGTCTGAAATCCATCTCAATAGGATTTTAGCTGTAATTGATGCCAAAGGAGGGCCAACTAGAATGTCTAGATGTCAATTTTTCACTCTCAACAAAAAAAAGGTTTTTTAATTTTTTTTTCTCTTATAATCACTCTTCTTCAGTCTCAACACTACCCTAGCAATTCTTTTTTTCCGTAAAAATATTCAAAAATGTAAAAAAATAGCCAAAAACTTATGAATTTTTATTTTATGATTTGTAGTTTCAAATGTTTCATATTCATACTTATCTGTCCCTGAGGACCCTGTAAAAAAGACTTGTGATGATTGTTTGTTTCCTTTTTTTTTTAAAAAAAAAAGAAAGGCCTGACAAAAACTTTTGTCTAAGCACTGTACATGCAACTAATTGGGATATAGCTCACCTGATTGGTCCGCACAGGGTTGAGGGAACTCAGCCATCAGCCCTGTAATATATGCAAACTGAATACATAAATTCAAGTTAAAATAAAGGGTTAGTCTGTGGTAGGGACTTTGGGTGTAAAAAAGAATCCAAGATATATTATATGGAAAGTGAAATTAAATATGGTTGATCATCAATAAGATAATGTGCCCAATGGAAAGAACTATTGTCAACCCATTTCATCCCAGCCCATGTCGAATAGGTTGTCTGAAACCCAGATCAACAAGGATGGGCTCTAACAGGGAGGTTTGCTGGCAGAAAGTCTGGTGATGTGAGGCCATCTATGAGAGAGGCATGCAGTCTATCCACAGAATCCATGTTTTTTTTTTTGTGCCGTATATCTTGATTAGCAGGGGGTGGTGGCGTAAGATATAAAACCCAAAACTTGACTTTTCTTTTTTTTCTTCCCTTAAGAAGATACAGGAGCGTAGAGCAAAACCATCAAGAAGTTTTATCCAGGACAACAGACAGAAATGAGGACAGCTTTTAAGTGGCCGTCGAGGCTGGGTGCTTGGAGATTTCCGGCAGCAGTGGAGGGAGTGTCTGACTTTTGCCTGCCAAGGCACAGGAATATCAGCCTGTCACGGAGGCCCAGTGATGCACAGAGAGAGAATCAGACGAGTGGAGGGAGACGTTAGGGTCACAATGCAAATAGCGACTGGAACAGACTACAAGGAAAAGAAGATAAAAAGAACAGAGGTGTGGAAGGATGGGAAAAGGTGTCCTTCCACAACGGCTACCTCTCATATATACTCCACTGTTGATGACTATGACATGATACATGAATAGCCAAGTCACACTGAACAAACTCACCATCCAGAGACGTCTGGCATGGACCCACCGAGTCTCCGCAAGAACATCCAATGAGCTTGGAGCTACATGAGGAACGGTTTTCAAGTGTACGCTAGAGGCCAGAAGCTGGCCTCCCGAATACTCAGTTTTTTTTTTTTTTCCCCATGCAGCCACCTTGGGGCATCAGATGGAACGAAGGAGAAGAGAGCAAGGGTACACAACGCAGATCAGCATAGCAAATATAGTTTACTTTTACGATGAGGGTGAGCGAAAGAACAAGGTATATCATATGGGCACACTATAGAGCTTGTGAGGCAACACACACACACACCAATGTATATGTTCATGTGTGTATAGAGAGTAGATAGAGGGAGGCCAAGAAAGGGACAGAAAGAAGGGTGAGATGAAGTGGAGTGAGGGCGAGGAGGAAGGTCAGGGAGAGGCAGGAGCAGATGGGGAGAAAGGATTTGGAGGGTGGAAGGAGTGCAAGTTGGCGGCGATAGAGGCCAGGAGATGGAGGAGGTCAGCGGCGAGGGGAGGAATGGGGCCATCGGAGAGGAGGGTCCTGGCCTCTTTTTCGATAAATCCAGTGGGAAGACGCGTGTCGGAGACGAGGAGGGGGTCGGGCTCACTACTGCTGGATGATGATGATGAGGAGGGGTGGTGTGTGCCGGAGAGCAGTCTTGCAAGCCGGACCAGCCTCGCTTGGGCCGGCGAGAGGCCCACGGGGCCGACTGGCTCCGTCGTCGTCGGATGATGGTCCTGCAGCACATCCACCATCCGCCAGCCTGCTCGTCCTCCGAGCCATCCGCGAGCTCCTCCTCGATCCCCACTATCCCTGGAAGACCGCCCTGGTGCTCGAGCGTCTTGACCAGCTCGACCAGCGCGTCCGCAACCGCCGAAATCAAGTTCCGCAGAACCAGCACCGCCACAAACCCGATCCCAACCGCACCCCCTCCACCACCAACAGAAAGCGGCTGGTCCGGTAGATACGGCCCCGTGTTGGGCGTCTCCCACCGCTCAGGATGAAGCTCCGGAAGGGCAAGCACTCCTCCGTCGTCTCCGTCTTCTCGCCCTTGGTGCCCTGCTCCCCTCGACTAGTGCTCCGGCCAGACGGCGAGGGCAGGTACAGGATGTGCGTGCGCACGTGCAGCAACAGTTCCACCCGGTTCCCCGCTTGGTATGTACAGCCCAGCCAATGACATTTGCTCGCACGGGGCGCGATGTGTGTCTTCTCCACGTGTCTGTACAGCCTCTCCGGCCCTCCTATTCCGATGTCATCGCTCTCTTCTTCCGACGCGTTCTTGGCACATTCTTTCCAATTACACTTCCATATCTTCGCATCTGTACATTAACACCATCATGCTTTATTATTATATAGCTTGTTCATCAGATTTATAAAAAAAAAAAAAGAGGAAACAGCCGCGGCGTACGTTTTTTAGGACGGACTCTCATGCCAGCGATGACGAATTTTTTCTCCCCGCTTTTGTGTTCTGTGACGCTGGGTAAAGCATTAGGAAAGACGTCCGAGGTGAGCTTGATGGCCTCGGCGGGGGCAATCATCTGAACGCCGGGACCGAACTGGGAGGGGTTTGAAAGTTTTCAAACTGGGTTTTGTAGGCAAGCCAGAGCGTGACCTGTTGAACTTCCCCACCGGGAAAGGGCTCGAAGACACGCGACATCCATTGTCGGGCCCGGTTCGGCTCGGATAAGTTGATGAGGTCTTTCAGTTGCGACTCGGGGAGCAAGATTTGATGCACCTCCGACATTGTCAGCGTCTGTGGAGTGGTCCGAGCTCCCGTTACTAATGGGGCCTTGTCTCGACTGTTCCCATAAACTGAGAGGGCCACTTCTTCCGGGATAGGCTCCGGGACCGGAGGACGTTGGAAGTACCACTTGGGCTCCGGGATCGGCAGCAGCTCGGCCGGAAGCCGTTCAAGCCGATAGTTGTGATGGACGTGAACAAGCAGCAGCTTAAATATCGCAAGAATGTCCGGATGGAGACAGCATATCGATAGTGCGATCGTATTGACCAGGGTCAGAGTATACAAGTAATCGAGCACGACCAGAAGCATCTCCACGTCCGGAAGGGCCAACAAGACGAGCGCGCGTTCGATGGCTTTCGGCCATGGGGAGGGTTGAGATCGAGCAGGGTCTGATCTAAAGAGTTCAGTGGTAAGGACTACCTGGTTGGCCGCCAAGGAACCAATGGCTGTAAAGCAGCGATATGCAGCGAGGACCAGGGCGCGATCTGAGGACTGGGTGAGGCGGTCCAGTTGCAGGACCAGCTCGCTCGGCCAATCACGGCAAGTCTGCTGATCAGGGGACGTCTCGGAGGACTGAGTAAGATGAAGAACTTGATGATGGATGTTCTGGCGTGGAATGGCTGGGCTAAGGACGGGTTGGTCAAGACGGACAAGATTGTGTGAGGCGAGAGTTTCGAGAATTTCAAGCAACAGCGTCAGGAATTCGTGATCTGAGTCCGATTGGGCGTGACGGAAGGCTTGGATGATGAGCGGGAGAAGACGTGGATGGTTGGATGAGATACTGGACGCGTTCGAGTCGAGACAAAGCAAGTTGCGGACAACCAGTGTGGCTTCTAGGGCGCGTCTTCGGGTGGCTTTTTGAATGGGATCATGGAACACCCCAGGGGAGCGGTAGAGGTCGATGAGGTCGAGAAGGGCATCAATGAGTCCGGGAAATCGTGATAGAGGGATGAGATCGGGTTCGAAGAATGAGCCAGCCAGTAGGACCTCGAGACCATAATCGGTATCCTCAGAGAGGGTGGATTTAATCGAGAGTAGGATGCGGTTCTGTGGACCAGGCTGATCGAGATAATGGGGTTTCCCATCCAATAGAAGGCTGAGTCTTTGAAATCCGGTGAGAGGAGGTGGTTGTTTGGTTGGGGATATGTGGGTGATGTGATGCTGGTATGAATTGGCGGTGAGTGAGGGAGTATCGATGGCAGTCTTGTCGAGTGGTGTTTGGATGTGAGTTATCTTGGATGCTGTTGCTTGGGTGGGTGTTTGCTGTTGCTGCTGTTGTTGTGTTCTTGTTGACCGTCTGTTTGGCCGTGTTCTTGTTGGTTGAGAAGCCATTTTCAAGAAAACACCAGCGAAGGGTTACGCAAGCTGAGTGCTCGCTCCTCTTGCACGGGGGGCCCCCTTTTGTCTGACTGACAAAACTCGGGCAGAAACCGAAACACCCCTTCCTGATCCACTCCCCTGCGGGTTGATTTAAAACACCCGCCCATTTCAGGAGCTCAAAATGACCCACTTGAGCTATCTCAAGAAGCAAATAAGACTCTTGTTCTCACTCTTCATCGATATGAATCCTGAAAACAACTGACAGCGTCTGCCAGAACAATCTTCAATTATAAAAGACAAGATTCCAAACTTGAATGGGAAAATTCTGGAAGAATGATCAAGGGAGAGAGTTGAAACAACAATTCTGAGGTTTTAAAAAATGATGAATTAAATGAGCAAGAGATAACCCATTAAATCAAATAAAATTCCTGTTTCTTTTTAGGGAAAAAGAAATTAAAAGAGGTGCTAACCATTGGACCTCAATATTAACTGTGAGATGGATGCTTTAAATAACTGGGATGATATACAGCATCAAGAAGGGGGATATAATATAGCTATCCCTGAGCCAAAAATTAACCAGTATTGTACAGAGATTTCACTCAACTTGGAGAAGGAATCAAAATAAAATAAAAAAACAAGGCACACACCATGTGGGCTTGCCACCTGCTATTGTGATTTTTGATTTGAGCTCCCTTTTTCTAAAAAAAGGCCCACCTGCATCACCTATAACACCCAGTCACAACAACCCTTTCCCATTGATGAAGTTGAAGAATGGGTTTTGGGGTAAATTTTGGAATATTGTACAGGTGAGTTGAGCATGTGTTTTGCATACAGAAGAGAGGAATGAGGGAAGTTTGAGGATCTGTCTGGCCTGAGCAGCTGTCATGCACAAAATTATCCTAGAGCAGCTTGCAAGTTGCCCTGAAAGATATAAATTTCCATGACAACTGGAATGCTTGGGGTTCAAATTTCAA
The DNA here is from genome assembly GCA_004348175.1 of Puccinia novopanici. NCBI lineage: Eukaryota > Fungi > Basidiomycota > Pucciniomycetes > Pucciniales > Pucciniaceae > Puccinia > Puccinia novopanici. The sequence goes on along the minus strand of SMGU01003148.1, from coordinate 63,255 downwards.
GTCCCTAACAGTAAAAAAAAATATTTTTAAAATTTTTTGGCTTCAAATGATTCCTTTGAGAAATATTCTCTTGTAGGTTCAATTGGTCAGAAATAATGATAATGTCATCTGCAGAGGTAATATCAACATAAAAATATTTCCCAAGCAGATGAATTGATTAATTTTCCTAGAAATAATTATGCCAATTTTATTTGATCAATTACTACAAATAAACACTTAATTTAATTTCTAATTTACCTAGAACCTTAAGATCCCTGTTGATTGTTACAGCCTAAGTCTTTTTTATCTTTGAATATTTTATCTGGCCCTTAAAGTTCTTTTCAGTTTCTGTCCTTTTAATTTATTTCATTTTATTCTTATATTTCATTAATTATTCTCAATATTATTCCTTGTCCAATATGATAATAATAGAAATAATTAATACATAAAATAAACGCCTCAAATATGTTTAAACACCTCTTTTAGGGTTATAAATTCCTTTAAAACCTCTCAGGATATGCCACAAGTTCTTAATTGTTCCATGCAGCACTCAAATCATGTGGAACACCTTTCCATTCCTTAAACTAAATCAATTCTGTGCATATACAACATGATGTAGTAATTGGGCGCTCCCAAAAAATGTGCAAAAAATTTATTGTAACCATATCTTTCACAATAAATTAGATCTCCCATCATCACATTAAGTTTGATATGTTGAGCATGTGTTAATCCTCATTGTACTACTTGTGATTGTGAAACTCTGGAAAGAATACAGGTCCTGTGGGAATTGAACTGACATCTCCTATGTCCATTTCAAGTGTAATAACCACTGTAATAAGGACACTTGGAGATGAATAACTGTGGAAGGGTCAATGAATGCTCCTGGTCTCTATGAAATACCCAATTGGAGGGTGAAAGCCTGTATTGACAGGTGATAATATAGTAGACACCAGTATTTATGCTAAAGCCTAGAGAAGCAGAACCAAAATCCAATGGTGATACCTTGAGAAGGTTCCCAACCGCTCAGAAGTCACTCATATCTTCACTTGAGAGCTTCTGATGCATCCTTGACAATATATAAGCCCCCAGTTTCATTCACAAATTTTCCCCAGCCAACCAGTCACTCAGAAAAGTGCCATAAAGCACCTGAGTAATTTATAAAACTCCAACCAGTTGATAAATAATTCACTAAAGGAATAAAATTAAACTTTCAGAAAATAGAAAAAATCTAAAAAGATTAAAATGTTAATAGAAAAACAAGAATCAAATAATGGAATGGAAATAAAAGAAGATCATACCAAAATAGAATAAGACAGATTTAGAAAGTATGAAGACTTTATTTATTCAATGAGTGTTTTAATCTGGAGGAGGTGATGTTTTGGTATAGTCAACACTGCAAAAAAAACTCAATCCACTGCCTGCAGTTGACATGCAGCATGCTCCAGCCAAGCTGCCATCCAAACTCCACCTGTCTGCATATATTGATTTTTTGGCACAGTCACTGTGCAGCATGCACAGTGACTGTGAATCAAAGCTTGGTTGAATCACTGTTGGAGAATAGTTTGAGTAACACCACAAGCTTCCTTAAAATTTCTGCATGTCAACTGCAAGTAGTTGAGCAAGTTTTTCTTGCAGTGCAAGAGAAAAGTGGAAAGAAGGGAAAAAAATCATCAGAAAGATGAAGAGAAATTTTGGAGATTGAACAACTGAAATAAGAGAAAGGAGGACAGAAAAAGTGTGAGAAAAGTGTGCTACAAAATGGACAAGAAAAAATGATCTAAAATTACATGAATTAAGTAACAAGAAAACCTGGAAATAATGAAATGGGAGAGGATCAGGGATATGGTGTTTGGCAGAAATTTGACAAATTTAGGCTTTTAATTTACTGAGTTCAATGATATAGTATCTTGAATAATGGCACCCAAATATTGTAAAAGCTTGCTGAATTGAGATTGAGTTCAAGTTGACAAGATGAAATGAAATTTATTGTGATTTTTTGGAAGCAAGGAGAAGTGATGGTCAGAGTTGGTTGGAGTTCCAAACCTAGATAATTGTAGTGAAAAAATAGCCACATTGATGAATGAAATCATTGCCCTGCCTTGATCACTCTGTATAATCTCTGAGTACTTCAGAAAGCTAAATTTACCTGCCATGAGTGCTTCTGAGACATCTCTAAAGATATGTAAAACCCTGCTGATTCTGGAATGGATCCACAGTCATCCAAGTCCCTCAGAAAGCACATTCATCCCTCAGATATATTTTCAACACTCTAAAAGAGTTTTAAAAATTATATCTACAGTTTTGAATATTGTTCTTGCCACTGGAATGCTTTTCATCCATCTACAATGCCAATTGTCTACACTGAAAATTTCTGTAGTGACTTCTACAAGTCCTGAGTGCTTTTGGTTTATTGCTCCAGTTGTTAGAATCTGCTCTCATACTTGCAGGAATCCACCTGCCATGTTAGTTTGCTCACTTATCCCCAAAAAATCCCTGGTCTTTCTTGGCAAGAAGAATCCAATGTGAAATGTGAATTTCCTCCCTGTTAAATGTATAGAAGAGCATTTCAAGATTTGATTAATTAAGTTACTTCCCTTATCCTTTCACTTGTACATGAAGTCTCTCACACTCACCTTTCCAAACCAACTTATCAATCACTTCTCACAACCGGTGCCTTTAAACACTAGGTTAGTAGCATAGAGGCTGGCACTTGTGCATTTTTATACTACCAGAAAATTCTGTAGAGATTAATCCAATGATGAAATTTTCTTTCCACATGAGGTGGGAAAGAAACAAAAAGTTTAGATTGTCTTTGCAGTGAGAATTTTGCAGGATAAAAATTTTCAAAATTCATTTAGTTGACAGGTCATTCAAATGGAAACTTATACCAGCCAGTCTCACCCCCTTTTAGATAGACATATCTAACAAGGAGTTGGGAAAACATGTACAAGGATTTACCTAGAATGATAAACTGCTTGATCTCACATTCCAACATTCTTTTGAACATGAATTTCCAGCCAGAGGAAAGAGTATTGGCTCCAAGGTCTCATCTGATGTCTGCCTTTCTGACCAATTTTTTCTCAAGTGAAGGTGTCACACATGGGAGCTTGTGCATTAGTCCAGATGCTTTTTTTCTACATCTATTCCCAGAGGATTGGAAAAGACCAAATACAGGAATATATCACCATGAGTGTCCAGATGTCGCTTGCTAGCAACCAAGAGGAAGCTCCAGTTGAATCTCCTCCCTTTCTGGAGGCCCCTCTTTGTTGCAGTCACTGCGCACTGGAGTTTTGCACAGAGATTGGACTTAAACTTGGTCTGAGCTCCTGGATGTCGCTTGCTAGCAAGTGACACATCACTTTTTTGGTGTATCAGTTTTGGGTAAGAAACAGGCAGAGATGGATTGGAAACAGGATAGGGTGAGGAAAAAAGGGAAGGGCAAATAGTTATTTTCCAACAAAATCTGTCATCAACTCAATTGAAGAGGCTAGTTGGAAATCAAACAGTGGCACTAACTTGGACCAAATAATTTGCCAGTATTCTCTATATGTAATTAGACAATTTTAAAGAAGAAGATGCATACATATATTTGCCAGCTGTTCAATGTGAAGCCATGCTCAGAAATACATCAATCCTCTTTTTGCATTTGCATGCCAGCTCATTTTTTCCTTTGGGATAACTAGAGTTGTCTTGCTCAAGATTTAAGCTTTTGAGATGTAGAGTTCAGCTTTTTTCCGTTATTAAGAGGTGGGTGTCTCTCATGCCAATCGTGATTAATCCGGTGCTGCATTTGGTTTGGTATCGTCAAGCCGGTATTTCACATCTGCTTCCCGATGTTGCCGATGTGCAGTTGTTTATATTCAGCGTTGTACTCTAAATACAACTTGCAGCCGGGCACTTCCGGATGAATCACGGAGCATTTCACATCATTCTTCTCATGAGAAAAAGATTTCACACGGATCCAGTCTTCTGGCGTGAAAAGGAAGTTTTGCTCTTCAATTTTGATTTCCGTCGCGGCTTGCAAAAAAGGAAAACTGGTCAAGAGTGCAATGAATGCTGCCGCGATGATCTTCATTTTGCAATACGACTAGTATGATGGAAAATTGAAGCAGAAAAAAATGGGAGACGTAAGCTTGGCCGTTGTGGCAAAGAAAAATAAAATGCTCTAACAATCGGAAGCTGGAACCGTGTCTGTTTAAGATACTTACGGCTGAGCACAATGGATTATGTCAGAAGCACAAACCGGATCGACCTCAGGAGTATACAGGTAGCACGCTGAATGAGAGATGAGTTCGCTGGGTTGAGCGTTGGATGACAATGTACGGTGCCCCCTCCCTATTTATGTGACTGGGTGGATAACCCGTTAACGATTCTTTCGGTCAGCTTGTTGTCTCTTATGCAATACAATCGAACTTGACACCAAGCCTGCGCACAAGTGGCACATGTGCCAGTTGAAATATCGCGTAGTAATTCTTGTAAGCCTGCCCGGCTACCTGCGGCGGGTACTTACCCGAGCCTGACAAAGCCACCTCTGTGAGAGCCCCGCAGGGTCTCTGTCTCACAGAGAGGCTTACATGAGGGGGTTTCAAACCTCCCAGATGTTGGACTACGGTAAAGACTCCACGGACAGTGGCCGCACACGGTTAGGGTTAGAGAGGAGGAAACCACATGGGAACTCTATCACACTTAGGTTTAGGTTTAGACACGTTGTAGATAGTTTCAGTTCTGTCCGAAGCTTGTTTCTCTTCTCTTTCCTCACTCATCTTCCGGCCACTTCTCCTCACCTCAATAGGTGATTATCAGTTTCTTGTTCGCGTTGTCCGTGTCCCAACATTCCTCCCTAGCTCACTGCGAGTCTCTGGTCGTTTCATAGGTCTGCATCTTGTTTTCTTCTTTCTCTTTACCTTTCACCTTGTCATCCGTACTTGCAAATCAACTCACTCATCTTCCGGCCACTTCTCCTCACCTCAATAGGTGATTATCAGTTTCTTGTTCGCGTTGTCCGTGTCCCAACATTCCTCCCTAGCTCACTGCGAGTCTCTGGTCGTTTCATAGGTGATTATCAGTTTCTTGTTCGCGTTGTCCGTGTCCCAACATTCCTCCCTAGCTCACTGCGAGTCTCTGGTCGTTTCATAGGTTATGAGCCCAGACCACTAGGAGCTAGCGCAAGGATAGGATTACGAACAGACCAATAAAACAGTCACTGTATCACCTACAACGTGGAGCCAATCAATACTCCAGATCTTCATCCCAGAGCTGACGACTCTTCTGAGCAAGAAGTCAAACCAGCTGATCAACAGCTAGAGGAACTCAAACCCACCGTCACCCGAATTCTAGTCATGGCTCCAGACAGCCACTTTGGGACCATCAAACTGGTCACTGATCCCCTTGATGACGTCAACTTCACCACATGGCGCTTCAAAATTCAGAACGCCCTAGCTTTTCAAAACCTCGATGATTACATCTTGTCAGACACTGAGGCTATGAAGAAAAAGGACGACTATCATGCCTGCAAGAAACTGGCCACTACCTTTATCCGGATGCATCTCAGCGATAACTGTGTTGCTCGTTTTGTTGGCTCCGATCTCACCACTTATGAGCCCAAACAATTATGGGACTCAATCCTCAACTTTTACGCCACCAAATCCCTGGAAAATGCGGCTAGCCTGTGGGACAAACTCCACGATATACACTTTGCCGACGACAACATGAAGGAAGCCCTAAATACCTTCCGCTCCACCTTCCAACTCTTGGTTGAAGTCACCACGGGGAAACTTGACAAAAAGACCCTGGAAACCTGCTGGATCTTCTTTCTGCTCAAACGTCTTCCGCCATCATTCTCAATTTTTCGGTCCCTCAAGTTTGCTCACCTCAAAACAAATGAGATATCCATCAACACTTTTTTGACCGATGTGGAGGATGAACTACGTAGACAGGGGGAACTGGCCAAGCAAAATGAACTTGCGGAAGCCGCGAACCTAGCTGGCTCAGCCTTACTAGTGTCCAATCAAGCCAAAACGTTTGGGAAACAGTCTTCCTCCCGGCGAATGCGTCAACGATGTGAGAACGGAGTACACAACCCTGCCACCAATCATTCTGAGGAGGACTGCCACGCTGCCCATCCAGAAAAGGCCGCCGCGTTTCATCAAGCCGCCCTTGAGAAGGCCAACTCTCGAATCGCAAACAAGGCCATGCTAAGTGTCAACTGCGGCATTGTGGATTCCATCATCCTTGATAGTGGAGCAACTGGGCATTACCTTGCTCATAAGTCCTACTTTAAAGCCCTCCGACCTCACTCTTCTCAGGTTTACGCCGCCAACGGCTCTGCCATACCCATCGTCGGAGAAGGCCCAGCAATTATTCCTGCAGCCTCGGGTCCCATAACAATTTCGAAGGCATATTATGTTCCCGAGCTTTCCAATTCCCTCATTCCCCTTACTCATTACCTTCAACAGGGATATTCTCTGCATCCCACTCGCGAGGGATCTTCCTTCGAACTTCGGAAAGGAAATCAGCTGCTGTGTAGTGGATCCACTCAAGCCAACCTGCTCATCCTAGAACTGGCTAAACCACAAGCTTTGATGACCACATCCGACGCTTTGGTTCTTCACAATTCACTGGGACATCCAAGCCTGCCGTACCTCAAAGCGGCTTTCCCCAACCTCAACATCAAGGACCTAAACTGTGCCCATTGCGATGTTGCCAAAATGCATCGGCAGCCTTTCTCTGGCAACTTTCCTAGACCCTCACGGGCTCTCGAGTGCATCCACATGGACTTATGCGGGCCTATTACTCCGGCATCACGGGGAGGAAACAAATACTTCCTCAAGATAATTGACGGGCACTCCAAGTACCGCTTTATCTACCCCATGCCGAGTAAGTCGCAATGCTTCATCCACTTCAATTCATTCCTCACCATGGCTGAAAACTCCTCTGGACGCAAACTAAAATCAGTAGTTACCGACAACGGCGGGAATTTGTGAACGCTCAATTCAAAGCCCTATTCAATGCACGAGGCGTTACTCATCATACGACTGCCCCCTACACCCCTCAACAAAATCCATTTGCGGAACGCGGAAACCGCACCACTGTCGAAAAGGTTCGAGCAATGCTTCTCACAGCTGGACTTGGCTTGCAGTGGTGGGGGAAGCGGTCTCAGCAGCGGTTCACTTAGAAAACCGGTCCCCTGACAGCTCCATTGAGATGAAATCGCCTTACGAATTATGGACAGGAAAACCACCTGATCTCTCACGCCTTCATCCCTTTGGCTGTCGAACTGTGGTTTATCAACAGCGTCACAATAGACTCTCCAAGTTCTCCCCGTCGGGCCTTGAGGCCATTCTCATTGGATACGCGGACGCGCATAAATCTTACAAACTATGGGTTCCCTCCACCAACTCAATTATGATCTCTCATCATGTGAAGTTCTTCCCACAGGAATTTCCTTTCATGCACCCCGATCTCAAGGATACCTCCCCACAAATACTAACTGTGGAGGAGGAAGTTCTGTTCGATCTCCCCTGTCCAAAGAAGCAAGATGACCGTAGCATCGAGGAGGCTCCCCCCGTAAACGACTCCTCTTCCCCCCCTTGGAGGATAGGTTCGCGCAGAATACACCTTCGCCAGAAACCCATCTCAACAGTTTGACACAGCCTCAGAGGGCCACGACGAACCTCCCCCGGGAATCCCTATCACCACTGCAAAGGGTTACGCTTATGTTCCCTACTTTGCCGATGCCCCAAGAACATTTCAAGCTCCGTTGATCCGTCAAACATCATCGAGGGGTCGCGACGACATCGAGCTTGTGTGATTGTTGGTGAACCTGCATCGTTGAAGGACCCGAAAACCTACGCCGAGGCCATGAGACGTCTCGACAAAGACGAGTGGCTGATGGCGGTTGAGGTTGAAATCAATAACATCACCAGACACGAGGTGTGGGTCGTCTCTCCAATGAAAGCAGGAACCAGGCAACTCGACACGGTGTGGGTGTTCAAGCGCAAATACAACGCCGATGGGGATCTTCTCAAGTTCAAAGCCCGCCTATGCGTTCGAGGTTTTCGACAAATCGAAGGCATTGATTATAATGACACTTTTGCGCCAACAGGCCGTCTCGTCACCCTGAGAGTTCTCTTGGGCATGGCTGCAGCTCTCGACTTTGAAATTGAACAGATGGATGTACGTTGTGCGTTTCTCAATGGAGTTCCCGACGAAGATATCTTTATCAAGGTCCCGGAAGGAGTCAACATCGATGTCCCACCCGGTCACGGACTGAAGTTACAGAAGTCTCTGTACGGCCTTAAACAGAGTCCTCGGTGTTGGTACCGCTCCCTGAAGGAGTTCTTTGCCTCGGTCAATTTCCTTCCATCAGTCAGTGATGCATGTCTCTTCATTCATCAAGATCCTGCGCGCCCGGTGTTTGTATTTGTCCATGTCGATGATCTGGTCATCGTTGGCCCAGACGTTTCCTTCCTCAAGGCGGCCATCAAGCAACGTTTTGAAATGGAAGACCTAGGTCCATGTCAGTGGCTTTTAGGCATGCGAGTCACCAGAGACCGACAGGCCAAGACCATCTCCCTCTGTCAAGATCGATACATCGGCGAAATCCTAGAAGAATTCCGGATGCAGGAAGCTAAAACGGCGTCCACTCCCCTTCCCCTCAACGCTATCACAGCCCCAGTCGACAGCAGACCGGTCTCGTCCTTTTTCACTATTGACGGGCAGTCGGTCTTATCAATTACCTGGTACAGTGCACCAGACCCGATCTGGCATTTGCATGCAGCTACCTGTCCCAGTTCCTCAACAATCCATCCATCACGCATGAACAGCAAGTCAAACATGTCTTTCGCTATCTCAGGAAGACGCAAAATCTTCAACTACGTCTTGGTCAACCACCTCCATTCCCGGCGGAATAACCGCCTTTGCTGACTCAAGCCATGAAAGTGCAAAGGAATCCGCCTCTTTCTCCGGCAGTCTACTGCACTACTACGGAGCAGTTGGCTGGCGGGCCAGAAACAGGCTGATGACGGCCCCTCGCTTTCCACGACGGAGGCTGAATATCGGGCCTGCTCAGAATCTGGTCAAGACATTAGATGGCTAGAACAACTCCTTACCGACATCAATCCTCGACTTCACCTCCCACTCCCTTCAGCACATCTTTATTGCGACAACCAAGGCGCTCTAGCCTTGCTTCAAAATCCTCAATATAGTCACAGGGTCCGACACATTGACGTTCGGCATCATTGGCTTCGCTTCCACATTGCAATCGCCAAGAACTTCTCCCTCTCATACATCAAGACTGATGAAAATCAAGCTGATTTCTTGACAAAACCATTGTCACCCATGAAGACCCGTGAGGCGATTAGTTACACCTCCCTTGTGGTTGCCTAGCAAGCAGGGGGGGCTGTTGGACTACGGTAAAGACTCCCACGGACAGTGGCCGCACACGGTTAGGGTTAGAGAGGAGGAAACCACATGGGACTCTATCACACTTAGGTTTAGGTTTAGACACGTTGTAGATAGTTTCAGTTCTGTCCGAAGCTTGTTTCTCTTCTCTTTTCCTCACTCATCTTCCGGCCACTTCTCCTCACCTCAATAGGTGATTATCAGTTTCTTGTTCGCGTTGTCCGTGTCCCAACATTCCTCCCTAGCTCACTGCGAGTCTCTGGTCGTTTCATAGGTCTGCATCTTGTTTTCTTCTTTCTCTTTACCTTTCACCTTGTCATCCGTACTTGCAAATCAACTCACTCATCTTCCGGCCACTTCTCCTCACCTCAATAGGTGATTATCAGTTTCTTGTTCGCGTTGTCCGTGTCCCAACATTCCTCCCTAGCTCACTGCGAGTCTCTGGTCGTTTCATAGGTGATTATCAGTTTCTTGTTCGCGTTGTCCGTGTCCCAACATTCCTCCCTAGCTCACTGCGAGTCTCTGGTCGTTTCATACCAGATCCGCCATCCAGGAGGTCCGCGCAGGTTCCAGGCCGGGCAAATTTTTCCCCGCCCAAATTGGACCTGCCCCGGCCGAACTTTAATCAATTTAATAATGCCCCATTTTGACCTGACGTGTCTCAAGACGCCAGGTCGGGCAGATCCAGGGAGTCGAACCGAGGATTAAACTGGTTTTGTCTCCAGTTTCGGGTTCCTCCCATGGGCCTTTTGACAAGTATCAATGGCTGTACGGGCCAGAACGCGGACTTAGAAAAAATTCGAGCGTTCAATCGGGCCATTCCGGCGGGCACCCACGGACGACTTCCTCGCGGCGACTCAGCAGAGACGACATCACCCTCGCGCTGCCAATACCCATCACCATCTTCGCCGCCAATACCCAGGAAGCAGAGGACGTCACAGGTAAGAGCAGCCCCCCTCTCATTACCATTCATCTGCATTTCTGATTCCCGCGGCGATATATATTTATATTTTACCTCCGGCGGGCGGTGGTGTTTTCTAGCGGTCGTGATATCTGACGGACGTCCGGAGCTCTTGATCTGGGTCTCCAGTGTGCTTTTGTGTATCTGGCTCCCTGTTTCTGTGTCTCTAGCGTATTCCTGCGTATCTGGGTCCCTGTCTCTGTGTCTCTAGCGTATTCCTGCGTATCTGGGTCCCTGTCTCTGATGTTTTACTCCGGCGTACTCCCTTATCGTCTGCAACTCCGCCGCAATAATCTTACAAGCAATTTTTGTGTTGTGCTGAAATTAACAAATCAACCTGAAAAACGTTAAAAATCACAATGGTCCGCACTTCAGAGAGAAAACACATGATTAACACCATCAAGGGTGCAATAGAAGATGTTATTGTCTTGCTAGCGGTGAATATGGCAACAGAATATGATGACTCAGAGAATGAGAGTGATGAAGAATGGAATAAAGTTTCAACTATCCTCAACAGAATAGAAGACAGAGCGAAGTGCCTTCCAGCAATCCAGATTGAACGTTATCTTAACCCACGTGTCCCAGTGGAGAAAGCCCCCCACATGAGTGATTTTTTGCTGAACCGTATGGATGACAAACGATTCAAGCAAGAGTTCCAAATGTGCTGGCAATCCTTCATCAAGCTCTGTGGAATTGTCTCAAGCAACCCAGTTTTCTTCAACAATGCAAATAATGCTCAACGTCCAGTAGAAGAACAGATGATGGTAACTTTGAAGAGGCTTGGCTGCTTTGGGAACGGTGCTTTGGTTGGAATGCTAGCTACTTTCTTTCGAATGGGGGAAAGCACTATGGAGCTTTATACCAACCGCTGCCTGATGGCAATCATAGCAATTCAAGATCGATTTCTTAGTTGGCCCAATGCTCAAGAACATCAAGACATTTCTGAAGAATATAAAGATCTAGGATTTGATGGTTGTGTGGGGTCATTGATGGAACTTTGATGATTCTCTCAAACACTCCAGGAAAAGATGGTCAGGATTACTATAACTGCAAAGGCTCCTATGGGATATCAACTCTGTTGGTCTGTGACAATGACAAGAAGATATTGAGAAATACCAGACACGCGCGGGTGAGCGGAGGGTTATTTTGGGAGGACGACGCGGCAAGAAAAGGAAATCATCTATGTGATAAGAAGGAGAAGAGAAGCGATGAGAATGATATTGCATGATGAGCAAAGCAAGCGGAGGCATATGAGAAGGAGAGAACAACTAGAGAGAGAAAGAGAAGGAAAGACAGAAAGAGGAAGATGAAGCAGACCTGAGAAATACCAGAAACGCGCGGGTGAGCGGAGGGCTATTTGGGGAGGATGACGCGGCAAGAAAAGGAAATAACCTATGGGATAAGAAGGAGAAGAGAAGCAATGAGAATGAGGAAAGGAAAGAGAAGAACAACTGGTACACAATTCTAAATACAACTGAAACCTAATCTGATGATGGATAAAGTTTTGAACCCTATCTTCCACCTCTATCAACCGCTTCAGCTCCTTACGGTCATGAGTGATGCGCCGCAGGCTTGCCGTAGCGTCACAGATACAATACGTCTCTACTGGTTGGCCCGGAAACTGCAAAAAAAACTCAATCAACTGCCTGCAGTTGACATGCAGCATGCTCCAGCCAAGCTGCCATCCAAACTCCACCTGTCTGCATATATAGATTTTTTGGCACAGTCACTGTGCAGAATGTACAGTGACTGTGCATCAAAGCTTGGTTGAATCACTCTTGGAGAAAGGTTTGAGTAACACCACAAGCTTCCTTGGACTTTCTGCATGTCAACTTCAGTTAGTTGAGCAAGTTTTTTTTTGCAGTGGGATGTTCTCATTACCAACAGCTCATGTCCAATTGTGACCTCACAAATTCCCCAAAGGATTTCTTCTTGAATGGCCAGTACATGTTGGCAGACTCAACCTCCTCAGTCACTATCAATACTGTACCGGAATTCAAGTGGCAAAGAAACAGCACACTTACTGAGGAGCAACATGATTTGAACCAGAACCTTTCTGGTGTACATGTGGTTATTGAAAATTGCATTGGAATCCTCATAAATAGATTTCAAAGCTTAAAAGGATTGAAATTATGGCTATCAGGGAAGAAAGATTTGTGCAGGATTAATGATTGGATAAAAGTGTGTAGATTTAGATTTATCTCGTCATCTCATCAAACCATAATTTTTTGCTGACATCAATTCTGCTTCAGGCATGTGCAATAATCCATAACTACCTGATTCACAAAGTCTCCCTTGATGATGCTCTCCCTGAAGAGCAAGCTGGGCAGGGTTCACAACATCCAGCATCTAATCAAGATGTAGATCCAGAAACACCCAGAACATTTGCAGGGATAAAAGAGAGGGAGGAAGTGTTAGCCCTTGCTTTGGCCTACCGAGAGAAAAACAAAGCTGGATGCTAGATTTTATATAGATATCTAATTTATATATAGATATCTAAATTTTATATAGAGGACATACAAAATCAAGTGTCTTGTTCAGGGAACATTGCAGTGCCATATGAGCGGCTGTTTTCCAGAGTTTGGCAGACTTCTGGATAACTAATGTGCAATTTCAAATCTTCCGCAATTAGACCAAGGGCAGTTTCAGCAATCAAGACTTTGAAAAGTAGCTAATCTTGTGAGAGGGGGAGGGCCAGGCAAGTGGTATTGTGTATAGTTGAATTGCTGAGGAACATCTTGCAAAGGGTTTGGAAGATGATCTCGAAACCCTGTACACCATAGCTTGATCTTATCAAGAATCAAAGAAACAATCACCAATTAATAGCCTGGCTGTTCTACATCTATTGAATTCATATTGTTGAATATGCTCCTTGCCTTTAGTGTCCCAAGAGATTGCCATGTTTTAATGGCACTCATGAGGAAATCTGAGGACTTTTTCTTGTTCATTGTCAGCCTCTATGCTAATAACCAAGTGTTATGAGCACTGGTTGTGCTATGAGTGATTGATTTTTTGTGGTAGTTTGGTAAGTTGAAGGGTTAATTCCTTTAATTAATAATTATAAATGAAAATTAGCTTCAAGTATTTAAATCTTGCAAAGCTCTTCTCAACCTCATAGGGAGGGAAATACCATAAGTGTACGTGGATTCTTACTGCTGGGACAGCCAGCGAATATTATATTGAGTGTAATTAACTAGTACTTATGTGGTTTGAGACTTTATAAGGGTTGGAGTGCAACTAACAACTGGGAGTAGTAGTTCAGATGGACTTCAAGACTTATAGAAGTCACTACAGGTTGATTCAGGGCAGACAATAGGTTGTGTGGATGATGGTGGAGGTGTGATCCAGTTGCAAAAAAAAAAATATAAGGCTGCTGGGAAAATTTATAGACTGTCTTGTGGATAGTTATAATAATATCTGATGGCTGAATGTTCTTTTATGAGTGACTGTGAGGCTGGGGGAAATTAGCCAGAGGAAGCTGGTGCTTAAATATTCTAACAGGGCACTCAGAAGCGCCCAAGATATTCCTGGTAAGACCTCTGAGGCGCACTGGGATCAGGATCAACAAATTTTAATCACTTGGATCATTGCAGGGTTAATATTAGCAGATCAATGATGGTAATTTACTTTAAATTAAAGTACACATCAATGATGCTGTTAAAGTTGATAAAACATTGTTAATTCCTTCCAGGCAGCACTTAAATCAATGATGGTAATTAACTTTTAATCAATACACATCATTTAATGGTAATAAAGTTGATAACAACTTGTTATCTCCTTCCTGTTGGCGCATCAGTATAAGATGCAGAGCAAATGAGCTGTTATGCTTTAAATAATTAATTTTTATCAATTATGATTATTTATAAGAATACTCAAGGCGCATATTTTATATGTTAAGTTATTTTATGTTATATTTGACGGATAAATATAATAATAAAATAAAGTAAAATAAAAGATAAAATAAAAGGACAAAATATGTGTAGTCAGGACAAAACATGGCAAAACTAAACAAAACCTTTTAAGGTCAGACAAAAATAGGCAAAACCTATTGAAACAAGTTATAATCAAGGTTTTATGTTTCAATAAGGTTCAAGTAAGGTTTATGATCAGTAAAAAACTTATTGTGGTACTTATTATTACATTAAGTCTACTGTATTTATTCTGATAAGGTATAGTACAATTAATATAATATTTAATGTTAATATTTTAACAAATTATAAAGTATTTTAAAAACTTATTACATAATTTAATCAGATGAATTATGTAATTACTTTCATTGTAACTACTTGGGGAATGACAGGTATGGTAATATTACCTCTGCTGTTGACATTCATGATTGAGGTGAGATGACCCTGCAGGGCTTCAACACAACTGGGTGCAAACATTCATGTCATTGGATCAGTTAGACAGTCATTTGCATGTGAATCATACAACTAGAGCATACATACCAATGTAAGCTCCCAAAATCTATATGTGACAGTCAGCCACAGGCAAGGCCACAAGGCACTGGAGTCCTCATTGTTGGAGATGTCAACAAGGATTTGCATGCTGCTGCCTTCACCTTGAGAGAACTGCTTGCGAAAAAATCTTTTTATTTCCTTTGAGGAGTGAACCAACTCCTTGAGGTCCCTCATGAATCCAATGCGCGCTTGGTTCTCTTTGGTTTCTTCCAGTCAAAGCTTCAGTTGGACTTCCATTTTCCGGATGCTGACCTCATTGTGTTGGATCTTAATTTTTTTTTTTTGCACTTGGATTTGGCTTCAAGCAACAGTGGGCCGCTACGCTACACTACGCTACATGGCCAATAACCGTTAGCGTAGCGTTTTTTTTCTCTTCCAAATTTGTGTAGCGTTAGTTGAGATATTCATCCGCTACACTAACAGTTAGCGTAGCGGAAAATTTTCCTTGAAATTTTTCTGTAGCGTTAGTTGAGAATATTTTCTGCTACACTAACAGTTAGCGTAGCTTTTCTTGAACTAACAGAATTTTGAAGAATTTGTAGCGTAGCTTTTTCCCAGCTAACAGACAGCGTAGCATAGCTTAATGGGAACTACGCTACGCTGCGCTACAGAACTAACAAATAGCTAACAACTAAATGCTAGGATCAAAAGTGGGCTGCTACTCTACACCAACTCACTGAAACAAACACATGACAAAGATTTTGTGGTAAAAGATAAATTCATTTTCAAAATCAAAAAATCAAATAGATTATTAACATCAAACAATCTAATGGAGTTCAAATTAGAATTTGAAAATCAATCAGATTCAAACATTTAAGATTCTCATTACCTTTCCTAGGTGACCCCAGTACTTCAGAATTGAGAAGTCTTTTTGAAATGAAAACAATCAAATTGAGTTCAAAGTAGAGGTTGAAGATCAATCAGATTCAGACTTTTAAGACTCTCAAAACCTTTCCTGGGCACCTAACTGACCCCCAGTACTCCAGAATTGAGAACTCCTTCAGACATGAAAACGATCAAATTGATTTCAAAGTAGAACTTGAATATCAATCAGATTCAGACTTGTAAGACTCTCAATACCTTTCCTGGGCACCTAACTGACCCCCAGTACTCAATAATTGTCTTTTAGACATGAAAACAATTAAATTAATTTCAAAGGAGAAGTGAAAGATCAACCAGATTTAGACTTTTAAGACTCTCAATACCTTTCCTGGGCACCAAACTGACCCCCAGTACTCTGGAATTGAGTAGTCTGTTAGAAATGAAAAAGAATGAGTGATTGAAAGACAAACGATGAATGAGTTTTAAATAAAATGTGATGAAAGAGAATGAATGAGCTTAATAATTTAAACAATTGATGTATTAAGACATTTAGTCATGGTTGATGTTGCTATTCAAGGTTTTTATTCTCATATGGTAGAGCAAGAGTCAAAATTTGATCTGTCTGAGGTCAAATGTGATCCACTGGGTACAATTAGATCCAGGCAGAACGATCATGCCAATTGAGCCCTGTGGACCACACCACACCTCAGGAAGCTCAAATTATGACTCAAGATATACTAATAGAACCAATTATGACCACATATCTAAGTTTTTTTACTACACTACAACTACAAAAAAAAAAAAAAAAAAATTAAAGAATTAAAAAAAGCAAAAGAAATTAAAAAAAAAATTTTTTTTTTTTTAAAAAAAAAAATAAAAAAAAAATAAAAGTGAACGTCCACTTTATTTTGATATTTTGACTGACTTGTTTTTCCTTGGTTGGCTTAGTGCTAGTCAAACTCATGCTACAGACCAGTTCCATTTCCAAAATCAATGTCATAATCATTAGCATAGCTCATACAGCCACCTTGCAGCTGAAGCTATGCTAACATGTAGCTTTAGCGTAGCTGAAGCTATGCTAACCTGTAGCGTAGCTGAAGCTACGCTAACCTGTAGCGTAGCTGAAGCTACGCTAACCTGTAGCGTAGCTGAAGCTACGCTAACCTGTAGCGTAGCTGAAGCTACGCTAACCTGTAGCGTAGCTGAAGCTACGCTAACCTGTAGCGTAGCTGATTCAAAAGCTACGCTACTTGTTAGCGTAGCTTTTTTGACAACTAACACGGCTATAACACCGCTAATGGGAAATCTGGTTAGCGTTAGTTGTACTTTGGGGAGCACAACTAACGCTACGCTAAAGCTACAATTTCTTTTTTTCAAAATCCTGTAGCGTTAGTTGTCAAAAATTAGCGCTAACGGTAGCTTTAAGGTAGCGTAGCTTAATAAGCTAACACTACGCTACGCTAACGCTACAGGTAGCGTAGCTGGCCCACTGTTGCTTCAAGCTTGGACTGCTCCCATTGTTCTCATGCCACAAAAGCCTTTTTTGCTGCTCAATTCCCTCAGAAAGTACTAAATCCAGGCAATTGGTCCCACCAGCTACATAGTCCACTAAGGTGAGAAATTTCACTAAAATTTGGAAGGCCACTTGACTGACCTTTTCCTGAGTTTTTCCTCTTTAGGCCAAAATTGGTAGTTGTTGGAGTGGGGGTTGCAACACCAGGCTCGTCAGGATTGGTAGTGGTTTTGCTCACCTCTGGAGGGATCCCACTGCAAAAAAGACTCACTCAACTACCTGCAGTTAACATGCAGAAAGTCCAAGGAAGCTTGTGGTGTTACTCAAACCTTTCTCCAAGACTGATCCAACAAAGCTTTGATGCACAGTGACTGTGCCAAAAAATTTACATATGCAGACAGGTGGAGCTTGGATGGAGCATGCTTCATGTCAACTGCAGGAAGTTGATTGAGTTTTTTTTGCAGTGTCCCATCCTCTGGGGGAAAAATGGAGGTGGTAAATCCTCGTTGTCAGTTGAGGACGAGAGGAGATTTGGAACCAAGGTGTTGGTTGAATCCCTGATCACGGGAGGATTTGAGCAGATCCACTGGCCCATAATAGGGTGCAGTTCATCCCAGTACCGGCATTGTTTGCCACAGCATCTGGGAAATGGTGGCACAATTTCAAGCAAGCAGGGAATTTTCAAGACAGACAATTTGGGCTTACCTGGCAGATTTTTCACACCCTCTTGGATATCTTCATCCAAGATGCTGGCGCCAGATCCTTGGAGGAAGTCGGCCGCCTTTGCATAAGATGCTTGTAATTCCTGTATTTTTGTCTGGATTCCTTTTGAGTCACAGTGAGTTATGCCTACTTTTCCCATTCCGCTAAGGATTTCATTTGCAAGGGCCATTTTGGTTTCTCCGCCTTTGTTGTCCCCTTGCCATTGTTTGTAGTTTCCTTCAGTGGCGAGCCAGTCCAATATGACGCAGATTCTCAAGACACAATCAGATCCATCCTTATCCCATAAGATTGTTGGTTTTTTTAGTTTTCTCCTGGCAGGGCTGGGGGTGTTTGTTGGAGGAGCTTGGGAGGCATTGGTTTCTGGGCGGTTTATTTTTGATGGCATGTTGTTGGATGGGATGAGGGTGGGGGGTGAGGAAAGAAAAAAAAATGCTGAGGTGGTTCTGCAGCAGGGGTTTTTTGTCAGGCTTGGGGAATTGGGCAGAATTAAGTTTCTGCACCTGGGATCTGGAACCTGGAAGTTCCGGCCTGGAGCAATTTGGGCAGAAGGCCGCAGGTAGTGCATATCCAGAAATCAGATAAAAAAAAAAGCTGATTTTTGGACCTGCATGGGCATCAGGGCGAGGTTTGAAACCCCTATGGTAAAAGTGTATTTGGCCTGAGCACCCCAGGAAGCTCAACCTGTATTCTTTTTTTGGACAATTTACACATTTGTAAATCCGTCTCCCTTTATTTACCCTGCCCAGCAAGGTCTAAAATCTTCTGGGAAGTGCACTTCTTCTGATGCAATCCTGGCTATGTAGCTCCACCTAGGAGCCCAAAATAAGCAATTTATCTATTCAAACACCAAGGACCACCAAAGATTGAGTGAAAAAAACAAAATGTATTTGTGATACTTGCATGTGGCTGGCTCCACTCCTGCCTTCTAACCTGTACAGGCTGGACCAGGTCAACTTTGCACACTGCAGTTAAATTTGCAAGTACAGGGTAAAAAAAACAATGAAATTGTGTCCGTTGTTTTCATTCAATTTAGTGCTTGCCCACCACTAACTACCAACTTACACCAAAGGTCAAGAGTAACAGATGTGCCATGTGGGGAGACACAGGCATCACACTGCTGACAAAGCTCATTGACAAACCTGACATTGCCCTATCTGCAGCCATTGGCGAGCGCGCGCTTAATTGATACTCTGTCCCAGCAAAACTGTTACAAATAGAGACTATCGTCAATCTCGCTTGTGGTAAAAACATCATGCTAATTGCTGGAACAAGATTTGGAAAATCACACATCCCAGAGATGTTTCATGATCTAATACCAAAGATTTTGAAAGGTGTGGTCGTTGTTTTAAATCCTCTCAACACGTTGGGGGATAACCAAGTTTTGGAGAAGAGTGCGGCTGGTTTCACTGCCATCAACCTGAAAAAATTTGACCTTTAATGCTGTTGAGGCCAAAAAAATCCAGCATGGCGAGTAAAACTTGGTGTACCTCAGCCCAATATTTTCCTCAACAGTAAAATTTTCTCGCAGGTCTACTTCAGCTCTGAATTTCAATCAAGATTGGGTTTGGTGGTTGTAGACAAAGCACACCTCATTTACCACTGGGGATGGTCAAGTCAAAACAAGGTAGGAAGAGGTCATCAGCTCTTGGACAGCATGAAGATTGTGGTGTATTTCAATCCTTGTATGGAAACCTTGCCAGTCACCTCCTTGCACAAAATTTTGCACAAATATTGCCCATGTTGGCCACTTGCTCACCAATTGCAGTCAGGGCTATTCAACCAATCTGAAATTGGATGCATCAAGCCTTACAATACTGCAAGGGGAGCTGTCCCCGCCAGAAATACATATTATCCGTGTGGTCATGAAGCACTCATTGTTGTCATGTAACAACTTGTCAAATCTCAATGCACCACTCACAGAAACACCAAACATGTCAGCCTCTATGCTACTAACCAAGTGTTTATGAGCACTGCTTGTGCTATGAGTGATTGATTTTCGTGGTAGTTTGGTGAGTTGAAAGGTTAATTCCTATAAATAATGATTATTAATGATAATTAGCTTCAAGTATTTAAATCTTGCAAAGCTCTTCTCAACCTTATAGGGAGGGAAATCCCATAAGTATACGTGGATTCTTCCTGCTGAGACAGTCAGGGAATATTTTATTGGTTGTAAGTAACTATTACTTATGTGGTTGGGCCTTTATAAGGGTTTGAGTGCAACTAACAACTGGTGGTAGTGGTTCAGATGCGCTTCAAGACTTATAAAAGTCACTACAGGTTGATTCAGGGCAGACAATAAATAGTGTGGATGATTGTGGAGGCGTGATTCAGTGGCAAGAACACTATATAAAGCTTCTGAGATAATTTATAGACTGTCTGGAAGATAGTTATAATAATATCTGAGGGCTGAATGCGCTTTTCTGAGTGACTGTGAGGCTTGGGGAAATTACCAGAGGAAGCTGGTGCTTAAATATTTTAACAAGGCACTCAGAAGCGCCCAAGATCTTCCTTGTGAGACCTCTGAGGCGCACTGGGATCAAGATAAACAAATGTTAATCCTTTGGATTGTTACAAGGTTAATATCAACAGATCAGTGATGGTAATTTAATTTAAATTACAGTACCCATCAATGATGCTGTTAGAGTTGATAAAACATTGTTATATCCTTCCAGGAAGCGCTCAAAATTAATGATGGTAATTAACTTCCAATTAATACACATCATTTGATGGGAATAAAGTTGATAACAACTTGTTATCTCCTTCCTGTGGATGCTCAAATTAATGATGTTAATTAACTTCCAATTAATGCACATCATTTGATGAGAATAAGATTGATAACAACTTGCTTTCTCCTTCCTGTTGGCGCATCAGTATAAGATACAGATCAAATGAGTTGTTTATGCTTTAAATAATTAATTGTTATCAATTATATTTATTTATAAGCATACTTGAGGCGCATATTTTGTAAGTGAAGTTATTTTATGTTATATTTTTACGGCTAAATATAAAGATAGAATGAAGGTAAAATAAAAGATAAAATAAAAGGACATAATGTGCTTAGACAGAACAAAATCTGGAAAAATGAACAAAACCTTTTGATTTCAGGCAAAACTGGGCAAAAACTAGTGTAATAAATTATACTCAAGGTGTTACAATATAATAAGGTTCCAGTAATTTTGTTGTTATGTAAATTACTTATTGTGGTACTTATATTATATTAATTGTATTGTGTTTATTCTGATAAAGTATAGTACAAGTAATATACTATTTAATGTTAATATTTTAACAACTTATTACCTAATTTAACAAGATGAATTATGTAATTATTTCATTTTAACTACTTGGGGAATGTCAGGTATGGTGATATTACCTTTGTGGTTGAAAAAACCCAGGGATGGTCCCATCAACTCTGGTTCATTTACTGATTGCAGCAATGCTAAAAGTCTAATTTTTTACTGGAGCACATTCACTATAATATTGATAAATTACTGCTTAAGATTTTATTTTAAGTACTCATCAAGATTTTGTTGATGGTTAAATTGCTCAGGTTCCCTCCTCCTTTGACTGACCATGGGGTCTTCTGGAGGAAGAAGGGACCAGTTGTTCCTCTGTAATCCAACTCCTTCCCTTTTTTTCAGGGAAAGTGGCACTGTTTTTTTTTTTTTTAGATTTTCATTTATTTTTATGTGTAATGTAGGAAAGCAAAAAAATGAGAGATATACAGAGAAGATGAGAGGAAAATAAAAATCGGTTGACCATGACAAGAGAATCAACAACTGATAAATATGATTTATTTATTTTTTTTAAAAAAAAGAGTCAAATTTTGGCATTCTTGACAGACTTTTATTCAGATGGATTTCTTGTGTAAAGTTTAAACTGTGCCTCAATCTCTTCTTCAGAGGGGAGGTTCTGAATATATTTGGGTTCATCATTTATTAGGGGGTATCAAATATGACCAAATCTACCTTTATGTAATTGACTGGTTTTGAAAAATCCACCATTTTTAAAACATGTTTTTTACTTACCAATAAGGTCTTAGGACCCATTAATGAAGAAATATTTTTTTTTTTAAATTGACTGGTTTCTAATTGTGGATTTGTTATATTTGATACCCCTATTGTATTGATTTTTTTCCAAAAAAAACTTGGATCTATAGTCAAAATTGGTTCTGTTAGTATATCTTGAGTCATAATTTGACCTTCTTGAGGTGAGGTGTGGTCCACAGGGCTCAATTGGTATTATTGTTCTGCCTGGATCTAATTGGACCCAGTGGATCACATTTGACCTCCAGACAGACCAAAATTTTAGTCCTGCTATATATACCATATGAGGATACAAACCTTGAATATTCACATCAGCCATGAATAAGTGTGTCAACAAATCAATTGTTCACTTTTTTAACAGCCCATTTCATCAATTTTCATGTATAAGACTCTTTCATCACTCATCATTGATTTATTTAATGCTTTTCTTTGAAATTTTTCTTTTATCTTGTTTGACTGTAATATTGTTCCTGGTTGTCAGCTAGCAAGCTCAAACCAGTTACCCCTAGACTGGCCACCTTATTTTGAGCTACACCAGCTGCATCTTTTATTACTCTTACACTCATTTTTATCTTCACTTTCACTTTCTTTTATTATTAGCATCTCTTATGTATGCTTGTATCTAGTCAACTGTTGTAGATAGCATATATAAGTTTACTCCTTGAAATCTATCGCTCCCTAGACTTTCAGAAGAGATGCAAATAACAACCAACTTTATTTCTCATTCCTCTTAAACCTTGAAGATATATCTACAAATCACTACTTCAAAGTAGCTTGCCCATCTCACATCTACACATCACTGTTTTGGATCCACAAGCCTGACTGTCTCAAAACTTATCACTGGCTGGGCGTAAACTCATTGGATCTGTCTCAACACCCATCTACCTCTGGAGCCACCTGTAAATACCGGTAAATTTCTAGCAGAGTGGACTCAAGGCTTATCCAGAGTAACCCACCTCTGACACAAGTATGATGACTCTGATGATGAATTGACAATCCTGGGCAAAATTCTCCCAGGACACATTCATCCATCACCGTTGTTATTAGGAACAAGAAAACAGATCAATGAAAATAAAATTTGAAAGCCTTTCTCATCACATGTTCATTAATAATCATTCATTGGTCAAGCATTAAATTTTTTCCTTGTAAATTCATCTTTGATATTTTTTGACTGTAATGTTGTTCCTGGTATGATGACTATGATGATGAATTGACAATCACGGTTGGATATTCTCCCATGGACTCATTCATTCATTGCAGTTGTTATAATAGGAGCAAGAAAACAGCTCAATTAAAATAAAATTTGAAGCAAGCAAGTGAACAATTGTTTGATCCTAACCAGTGTAGCCCCAAAGCTATAATTGTTTGAGCTGATAACTTATTTAGCATGTGTAGCATGTGTAGTGAAGTACAGCGTAGCTTGTGTGGAGCGCAGTGTAGCTTGTGTGTAGCTTAGCATAGCATGTGTAGCACAGTGTAGAGTAGTTCCCAGTGAGCTACGCTACACTACTTGTTAGCTGGAAAAAAGTTATGCTACAGATATTCAAAATTCTGTTAGCTCAAGAAAAGCTATGCTCACTGTTAGTGTAGCGGAAAGAATTTTCAACTAATGCTACAGAAAAATTTTCCTCTATGCTAACAGTTAGTGTAGCAGAATGATATCACAACTAATGCTACACAAATTTTGAAGAGAAAAAAACCACTACGCTAATGGTTATCAGCCATGTAGCGTAGCAGCCCACTGTTGGCACAGGCTCACAAGCCCCTTTGCCAGTGAGTAATAACCCTTCTCTGAATTCTCCAAATTCTCTATTCTCACTGGGAACAAAACCACCCCTGTTTCAACAGGCCCCAGTTTCTTTGTCCAAAGGTACCTAAGTCCTCTGCACTCGTAGCAAGACACATTTAAGAGGGATCCAAACCACCCCTGCTTTCAGGCTCCCCTTCAAAATTAATAATAAGATAAATTTTGTCTTATTATTATTTTTTCTTTTCTTTTCTTTATTATCCCAATATAATTGGATAACCCCAATTAAAGCCCACTTTCACACACCCAAAACTTTCCACAAGAAATATAATTTTCTAAGTTTAAGCTATCTTCCACCTCCTGTAGCTAGAAGGAATATTCCTTGGCATCAGGTAGGCTGACACTTTGAGAGCCAGTGAGAGGTGGTGGTTGGTGGCTGGGGATATGTGGGTTATTTGATGTTGGTATGAATTGGCATTGAATGGGGAGTATCAATGGCAGTCTTATCAAGTTGTTTTTGGATGCAAGTTCTTAGGATAAATTTCTTCTGCGCATATACAACATGATTTAGTAATTGGGTTCTCCAAAAAATGTGCACAAACTTTATTGTAACCAGATATGTCACAATAAATTAGGGTCCGTTTGGCAGTCCCGGAACGTCATATATTGTCAGTGCCGATCATCAAAACTGAAAAGAGTTTTGGATCTGCCAAATCGGTTTATGACGGAGATTGCTGATTCTTATGATTGTTTATTTTGCCTCAGGCCAATATTTCATTTTTGGCTGGGAAACATAAGCGACCATCATAATCCTCTATAAATTATTGGTTATGACTGGTCTTGCCAAACACACTTATGAAGACTCATCATAACCCGACCCCCTGACATATTTTCCTGTGAAAATATATGACGTTTGGGTTGGCCAAATGCACCCTTAGATCTCACATCATCAGATTACATTTGATATTTGAGCATGTGTTAATCTTCATTGTACTATTGTGATACCTTGAGAAAGTTCCCAAACCCTCACAAATTAATAATAGCTTCACTTGAGCGCTTCTGATGCCCATTTTCTCTCAGTTTTTCCCCTGGCCAACAATTCACTAAGAAAATCTCCATAAAGCAACTGATTACTTTATACAACTCCAACCAGTTTATAAATAATTCAATAAAGGAATAAAATTAAAATTGTGTAAAATAGAGACAATAGGGGGTATCAAATATAACAAATCCACAATTAGAAACCAGTCAATTATGAAAAAATAAATTTCCTCAGTGATGGGTCCTAAGAGGTTATTGGCAAAGAAAAAACATGTTTAAAAAAAGGGTGGATTTAAAAACCTGTCAATTACATAATTGTAGACTTTGTCATATTTGATACCCCTAATCTGAAAAGAAAAAAAAAATAGAAAAATAGGGATCAAATAATGATGATGAAAACAAAGAAGATCATACCAAAAGAGAATAGTAAAGATGTAGAAATTATGAATACTATGATTCAATGATTGTTTTTATCTGGAGTAGGTGATGTTTCTGGGGTAGTCTAAAGGAAATTGGAAAGAAGGAAAAAATAGTCAGAAAGATGAAGAGAAATTTCGGAGATGAAGAAACAGAAATAAGATAAAGGAAGAAAAAAAAATATGTGAGACAACTGTGCAACAAAATGGATGAGAAAAAATCATCTAGATTAAATGAATTCAGTAGTGAGAAAACTTGGAAATAATGAAAGGGAAGAGTATCAGTGATTTGATGTTTTTCTGAACTTTGACAAAGTTCAGCTATTGATTTAATGAGTGCAATTAAATGGTATCTTGAGTAATTCAAATATATTCTGATAGCTTGCTGAATTGAGGTTGAGCTCAAGTTGACAAGATATGATTAAATCTATTTTGATTTGTTGGAAGCAAGGAGAAGTGATTATCAGAGAATGAGTGGTTTGAATTCAAAACCTAGACCATTTCACTTAAGAGATAGCCAAATTAATTAATAAAATCTTTGCTTTCCCTTGATCTATCTGTATAATCTGTGAGCACCCCAGAAAGCTCATAGTACATCCCAAGAGTGCTTCTGAGACATCCCTGAAGATATCTACACCCCTGCTTATTCTGGGATGGATCCAAAGTCATCCAATCCCTCAGAAAGCACATTCATTGCTCAGATATATTTGCCAACACTCTACAAGATTGTCCACCAATTATCTCTACAATTTTTGAATAGTGTTCTTGCCACTGGAATTTCTTTCCTCCATCTAAACTGCCAATTGTTTGCCCTGAGAATTTTGCTAGTGACTTCTACAAGTCCTGAGTGCTTTGTTGCTACTGCTCCAGTTTTTAGCGTCTGCTCTCATACTTGGAGGAATCACCTACCATGTTAGTGTACTCACTTAGTCCCCAAATCATCCCCTGTCTGTCTTGGAAGGAAAAATCTGATGTGAATTTGAATTCCCTGCCTGTTAAATATTGATAAGAGCTTTTAAGCTTTAATTATTGAAGCTATTTCCCCTTATCCTTTCACCTGTACAGGAAATCCCTTACACTAAACTTTCCAAACCACTTTTCTCAACACTCATAGCACAACCCAGTGCCTGTAAACACTAGGTTAGTAGCATAGAGGCTGGAACTTGTGCACTTCCAAACTACCAGAAAATTCTGTAGAGATTAATCCAATGATGAAATTTTCTTTCCAGAGGAGGTGGGAAAGAAACAAAAAGGCTGGATTGTCTTTTCAGTGAGAATTTTTGCAGGATAAAAATTCATTCAAATTAAACCTTATACCAGCCAGTCTCACCCCCTTTTAGATAGATTTATCCAACAAGGAGTTGGGAAAAATGTACCAGGATTTACCTAGCATGATAAACTGCTTGACCTCACATCCCAACATTCTTTTGAATATGAATTTCCAGCCAGAGGACAGAGTATTGGCTCCAAGGTCTCGTCTGACGTCTGCCTTTCTGACCAATTTTTTTCCAAAGTGAAGGTGTCACACATGGGAGCCTGTGGATTAGTCCAGATGCTTTTTTTCTACATCTATTCCCAGAGGATTGGAACAGACCAAATACAGGAATTTATGAGTTTTGGGTAAGAAACAGGCAGAGATGGAGTGGAAACAGGATAGGGTGAGAAAAAAAGGGAAGGGCAAATAGTTATTTTCCAACAAAATCTGAAATCAACTCAATTGAAGAGGCTATTTGGAAATCACACAGTGGCACTAAGTTGGACCAAATAATTTGCCAATATTCTCCATATGTAATTAGACAGCTTCAAAGAAGAAGGTGTGTGCATATATTTGCCAGCTTTTCAATGTGCAGCCCTGCTCAGAAATACCTCAATTGGCTTTTTGCATTATATGCATGCCAGCCCATTTTTCCTTTGGGTCACTAGTGTTGTCTTGCTCAAGATTTAAAACTTTGTGAGATAGACAGCAGCGTGTTTTGTTATTAAGACGTGTGCGTCTTGGCTCTCAATCGTGACTAATCCGGTGCAGAGGTTGGTATCGGTATCATGGACCCGGTATTTCACATCTCCTGCTCCAAGGTTTTGGATATACAGTTGTTCAAATTCAGCGCTGTAATTTAAACTTAAATTGATGCCGTGCGGTTCCGGATTAATCAAGGTGCATTCCTCATCATAATTATTTTCATGAGAAAAAGATTTCACATGGGTCCAGTTTGCTCGCGTGAAATCGAAGTTTGACGTTTGAATTGGGATTTCCGTCGTGGCTTGCAAAAAAGGGAAACTGGTCAAGAGTGCAATGAATGCTGCCGCGATGATCTTCATTTTGAAATGTGACTAGTATGATGGAAAAATGAAGCAGAAAAAAAGGAAGACGTAAGCTTGACCGTGGTGGCAAAGAAAATAAAATGATCTAACAATCGAAAGCTGGAACCGTGTCTGGTTATCAGATACTTACGGCTGAGCACAATGGATTATGTCAGAGGCACAAACCGGATCGACCTTAGGAGTATACAGGTAGCACGCTGAATGAGAGTTGAGTTCGTTGGGTTGAGCGTTGGATGAAAATGGACGGCTGGGTGGATAACCCGTTAAGGATTCTTTGTGTCAGCTTGTTGTCTCTTATGCTACAATCAAGCTTGACACCAAGCCTGCGCACAAGTGGCACATGTGCCAGTTGAAAGATCGCGTAGTAATTCTTGTAAACCTGCCTGGCTACCTGCGGCGGGTACTTACTAGGCATCATTCAAAAAAAAAATCGGGTGTTTCAATTCTGCGGCGCATTAAGTTTGTGGGTTTCCCGGATACTGCACCTTTGGCCACCGCTAACCCCCATGGTACATCTCCCAAAAATCCCACCAAGTTCTAACCGGCTTGAACCTCGGTACGCAGGCATACCAGGTCCCTGAGTACATCCACGCGAGCCTGGTGCGAAATGAGTGCATAGCGCCCAGACTCTGGACGACGATTATGTAGAAGACTGGACACTGACCTGAGCGTCAAGTCTTGAGCACACCTCCGACTAGTCAGAGGGCCTTGCCTCGCTATACTCGGCGTCCGGTGCACCCGATTTTGCGGCTAGCTTGGCCCTTAGCGAGAAGCCACACACTCTGCTTGAATATTAGCAGCTTGCGACAAGCCTAGGCCAGTAGTGCCGCTAGTGTTGGTCGCGACTCTGTCTTTGGAAGTTTATTCGTCCCGGTAGCGGGCACTAAATGGAGAATCAGGTGTACCTGAGGATGATGTCAATTGCATCACATTGGGGAATCTGTCAGAAAGAGACAAAAAATTGATCAGGGGCGAACTTCTTGTTCGCCTTTCTACCCACAACAAACTAGTTGGACATTTTTCGGAGGATTCACTATGGCTATAGCACAAATGACAGCCGGGGGAAGGGGGAAAGAGTCATTCCTGGCAAGTTGAATTGAATTGTAAAACGAGATCAAGAGAGATATGGTTTCCAGAATTTCAGAGACTGATGACATTTTGGGAGAGGTGGTGAATGATGGTGAAGATGCTGAAGAGGCTGGATTGTGGAAGATGGTGATGATGAGGCTATCCCCAATACCCAGCAATGTGTTGTAGAATGCCTCTCTCCTTAACCCTTGCACATTGGCTGTTTTGAAAATGTCCTCATCAACTCTATTCCATTGTACTTATCCCATTTTCTTGATGCTTGTATGTGTAGACTATGGTGGTGCTATTTGAATCTCATGTTGTGAGTTCCTCTATATACCAATATTTTTATATGTTATTTGGCTGTGTAAAAATGGAAAAACTAATATTGCATGCTTCATGGTGTTCACTTAAGTTTAATATGATCAAGAAGTGGGAATAGGCCAGTCTAGACTAAATCCCCTGAGTGGTCTGAAGAATTGGCTGTGCCCCTGTCAAGCACAGGGAGGGGACTTAAAGCATGCATATTGTGTGCATCCAATGTAAGGAAATTTGGATAGGCTTGGAGCTGTTGTTATGATAACATTGATTGACCAATCTTTGGTAACCATTATCGTTAGTAACCATTATATTTTGGTATCCCTGAGAGTTTGGTCTAATTTCCCAGAAAATCAAGATTCTTTATGGTCCTTGTCATCATCAATTAACATTAAGTCAGCTTTTGTGCCAATAATTTAAAGTTATATTTTCTTTCTTTCCACATTGGTTGATACTTGAATCACCCTGCTGCACACCTGTTCCTTTTACTCTTTTCATCTTCCTCCACTGTTTTTCTTTGGCAAGCCAATTGGGCTCCCACATAAATATCTTACTAGCTAAAGAATCTGAAATAGTTCTTACTAGTGTATGTCAGCTGTTTTCATGTCCAGTTTCCTCAAGAGCAGAAATGTTTGAGCCTTTCCACACTCTTGTCTTCTGTTTGCCTCAACTTAGAATGAAACATTCAGAGTCATTAGAAACACCCCCATCTTTTTTAGCCTTGTTTTTTATTTTTGTAATTATTTTAAGAAATACAATTCTACTTTGAAATACAATTCTTTCCTGTTTCCACCACCAGGGCTGTTTCCTTGGCACTTGCATGCAAGTGCTTTCTCTTAACTCAGTCATAAACTGGACTGATACCTGTTATGTGTTGTTTGTAAGTCATGCACAAGTTTGCCCTAATTGTTGGTGAACTTGTTCCCAAGTTCAGTTGATATCCTCTGCAAGTCAACTACAACTCTTTGGTAACTTGGTTACAACTTGGCTTCATGTCTTGTCGAAATCACATCCAACCCTTCATCAAGATAAAGAAAGCCCTTGGTCATGATGCAATCACAGTGCTTTGAGGAACAGCCAAGAGTAAAAATAAGGTTGATTATGTAAAGCATGTTTTGTTTCTGTGACACCTGTGTTTCTGAGGGCTGTGAGTCCTCCCTGTCACCATAACGTACGTCTGTATGTTATGGTGACAAGATGCCAGCTGCAGGAAGAGGAGTTTCTTCTCTGTCGTTTCAGCAAAAGCAAAGGAAGAAACTCAACATGATAGAATTGAAAGATTTGAAGACATGCTTGGGGAGATTAGAAGCAGGATTGGCTCATTTTTGGAGGAGGAAAAGGAGAGGATTGAATCACAGAGGCTACTTGGTTGGCCTTCCAAGTATTTGTGTGTGTGTGTGTGGGTGGGTGTTGGGGAGACCAACTGGACACTGACTCAGCCAAACCAATTTTTTATATTTTCTTTCCAGCTTTCCCTGTGTGGTGATACAATCAATTTCACCGTCAGGTTAGTTTAGAGCCAGGCTGAAAAGATGAATCAGGTGATTGAACCATGTGCAAAGGTTTGGTTTGCTACCAAATTTTTGTCATATGGGAAGGTTGTGTTGATGTTTTTAAGCTTCCTTTATTGTGGTTTTCAGGATTAATTGAGACTTTTAATACTGAATGGTGTCTGGTGGATGACTGTTTTCAAATCTCTTACAGACTTGGATTTATAAATTGATGCAGGCTCAATAGCAAGGCTTTTATCCAAATTCTCAATGTGATCAAAACATCAAAAAAGAATTTCAAGTTCATGAAATGGTGACCAAGATATTTGAGCCATGAGCATTTCAAGGCAACACATACAGACTGCAGCATGAATGACATCATTTTCCTTATGATCCTAAACAGTCTTTTGAGACTTTAAATCTTATTTAAATAGAAATTGGAGGAGTCAAAAATATGGCCTTTTTTTTGTCAGGTGTCATGAAGATCTAGGTTATTGATGAGTAGAGGATGATAAAAGCTTGACTTGGGCAACACATCAGGTTTTGTTGAGCTTGACATCAACACCAGTTACAACCAACTTTATCCTGAGTTCAACCTGACTTGTAAGGTACTTCAGACCTACATACCCCAAGTTACCAACAGGTTATTCAAGAAAGTTAAGTGAAAGCACTCACATGCAAGTGCCAGCAAAACATCCCTGGTGCCAGTCTGCTTCCAAACTCAACCAAAATTGAAGTTACCCATTAGATAGAAATCTACCTTATTCTTCAAAAACATTAAGATTGATTGAAAGAGAATAAACCTCAATAGAGCCTTAAACCCACATGGGGATGATCACGGGTGTATCCAGAGATGGTTAGTGCCAGTATCAATGGTCCTTCTACAGGGCACAACCGTGTGACCACAATTCATTTTCTTGCAGCCAAAGAAGGGGCTGCATTTGAGGTGGCTTAAAATATGAAGAACTGATGGAGCTGACAGGGATTACCATGAGCCAACCAAGCCGGGCCAGCTTGCTCACAGAATTGCTTGGGTCCCAGGTGTCCAAGAGTAGAGTTGCAGATGTTTTTTCTACCCCTGGGGGTCCTGCAGCAGGTGTAGAGGCAGGCATGGCTGAAACTATTCCCATTGAAGCATCCACATTGGGTGCTAATTTTGACCAGATTAAGACACTCAATCCAAAGTGTCAACTGCATTGGCACAGACTAACCACAGATTATCTTAGTCCAAAATTCTAATTAGAGCTGGTGGGGACTAAAATCCTAATCCAGGGATTAACTCTGTTTCACAGGCTCACAAGCTTTAATCTTGCATTTAGTCCCAACAGGTGCAGTTGGACTCATGGAGTAGAGGTAGTGTGCACTAAGCCAGAGGTATACTAGCCTCAAAATTTAGCACCTGATGCAGATTTTCTTACATGTGTGCCTTATTCCTCAAAATAAGGTGGAGTGGAATATTTGGGACTGTATAAGCTTTGGCATGTGGAGTAAAGGGTGCAGATTGGGGCCTTCAGTGGGCAAGCACTCTGCAAACAACATTCCAGATATTCCAAGTTTTCTCAAGCTCCACTTCAAAGACATGAAAAGGGAAAAGGGAATAGCACCAAGAACTTTAACTATGAACAATTCTCTCCCAACCTGCAACATCATTGTGGTGGCAGAATTTCACAAAAGCTCCAAGAAGAGGAGGCATAGAAAGAAAAAGGGAAGATGGGCTGGGGTGTTACTATTACAGGTTTGATTCCCACAACTTCAGAGTGTTTTGAGCAATAAGTTAGAGTGATAGCCCAGTCTCAATATCACTATTTCTGGCTGATTGCTCGGTCCATCAAGCTGCACTCTTCTGGAGTCTGAACAGGAATCCCAAGCCCATTTCACAAGGGATGGTGACTGCCAATGGTGTAGGAGGGGAATTGCCTTGGCCGGGAGCACACTGCTTGGTGCTGGGGCAAGGCAAGAGGAAATGGGTAGGGAGGGACTGCAGCCGAGAAGAAAGATCTGGTAGAGAGATTTCATAAAAGCATATGATTAAGGGATGGACAGGCCACCTAGATTGAGTGTCATATTAATTCCGATGGTGCCGGTGTTGGACAAGGAGGAAAGAAAAAAAAATCTCAAGACTGGTGTCAGGATGGAACGCTGACGCCAGTTAAGTCTTGACGAGAGGTGTGGGATTGGCATTGCATCGATCATAGACTGGGGTTGGGACATGTGAATGTCTGCGACAGAGACGAAGAGGGGCCAAGAGAGGGGACATAGGGGTGCTCATGGATCTCATTCCTTTTTCTTTTATGCCGAGGCAGTCTTGCGGGTAGCGACTGTGCCTTCCCGGAATCCGTTCTTGAACCGACGCGGGACATCCTTGAGATGCCTCATTCGACCGGTACCGGTGGTGTGCCGACGTTTAGCCTAAACGAATGCACAGGAATCGAGTCAGCGCTCTGTGATCGGAGCGTGGGAAAAATAGATCCAAGAAACTCACCTTTGCTCCCCATTCGTACGAGCGTGTCTTGGCGGCCGGGTAACCGCAGGCAGCACAGGCTAAGAAATGCAAAAGTGTGTGGAGATACTGGTAAGCGACACGCCAAGTGGAGGAGGAACTGAGAAAGAGGACTGACTCTTGTGTTGCTTGTGGAACGATCTCCTGCCACATCGACGACATTGAGTATGGGTCTTGCTGTGGCGCTTACCAAAGGAGGAGGTACCTTTCGTCTATCTCCAAGGAATCGATCAAGAAGTCAGAAATGATGCATCTTTGGTGTTAGTTTGCGGGTGATAGATAGAATGGGGAGGGGAGATGATGATATATTGATGAGGATTAGGGAATGACTGACCATCTTGAGGTGGTTTCTTCGGTTGTTGGTATTCCGATCGACTGCCTTGACGGTTCAGTTCTCGGCTGCTGGATGCTTTCACTCCGACGGTCGAGGTTCTTGACTTGGTGACCCCCTTGGGCGCAGACAGACACGGGCGGACTGGGTCGAGCAGCGAAACCTAATGGGCAAAATGGGCA
Source organism: Puccinia novopanici (assembly GCA_004348175.1). Lineage (NCBI taxonomy): Eukaryota > Fungi > Basidiomycota > Pucciniomycetes > Pucciniales > Pucciniaceae > Puccinia > Puccinia novopanici. The sequence goes on along the minus strand of SMGU01003148.1, from coordinate 29,937 downwards.
GTTTGGGGTGTTTCCGCCGTTTCTGACTGGTGGTACGCGGGCAGGCCGAAACCTATTCGGATTATTGCACCGCTCACCATTTGCAGTCCGCAGCTGGCATGCAGCTCTGGCCTTGTTGACCATTCCCGCTGCACCCTTCCACCACCCTGCGATCTTTCTATCAACTGGCACTCCTAGGACCTCTCTTACGACAGAGTAGGAACCAGAAACGGCAAGATGCAGATCTTCGTCAAGACGTACGTCCTTCCCTCTCACCTGGCACTCCCCAGAATACTGACATTACTTTGCCATCACAGCCTCACCGGTAAGACTATCACCCTTGAGGTCGAGTCCGCCGACACGATCGACAATGTCAAGACTAAGATTCAAGAGAAGGAAGGCATCCCTCCGGACCAACAACGATTGATCTGTTCGTCTGCGTTCTTTTGCCTCCCAAATTCGTATTGGCCATTAATTAATCTTCCTTCGGTGGACACCCTTTCTGACACCATTCTTCGACTGTAGTCGCCGGTAAGCAACTTGAGGACGGCCGCACTTTGGCCGACTACAACATCCAAAAGGAGTCTACCCTCCACTTGGTCTTGCGGCTCCGTGGTGGTGCCAAAAAGCGAAAGAAAAAAACTTACACTACGTGAGCATTCATTACCCCGCCGGACCTCATCTTATCCCCAACAGGATGATACCGTTTTGACCATGGCTAACATGCACTGATTCTCATTTCAGCCCCAAGAAGATCAAACACAAACGCAAGAAAGTCAAGATGGCGGTATTGAAATACTACAAGGTAAGCTGTCTCTAGCAGCGCAGGATGGCTGTCGCCGCGGTTCGCATTACTTATCGGGTGTGCTTTCTTTTCCAGGTCGACAGCAATGGTACCATCAAGCGATTGCGACGGGAATGCCCAGCCCCGTGCGTATTTCTTAGTGATATTAACTATTCAGGCACGTTACTTGTGTACTCATGTTCACTTCAATCTCTTTTCAACAGGACTTGCGGCGCTGGTGTCTTCATGGCCTGGCACGAGGACCGACAGTACTGTGGAAAGTGCGGTCTAACCTACCTCTTCGGTGACAAGAACTTGGCCAAGCCTACTTAAGTGGGTGGATAGTTGGATGTGACTCCTAGTGCCAACATCTCTCTGTTATGCCCCTTAATGTTTAGCAATCTATGACACCTATGCCAATCCTTGTCCCCTCCACCAGCTTACTGGTGCCCTGGACCGAGAGTTCAACCTGCTTGCCCAATACCCATTGACTCTTAAGATTATAATCTTAAACCTGTACCATTATCAGGATAGCGATCACCTGCTAGCACCGGGCGCTGGGAAATCGCTCGTCGCATTGCATTGTTCTAGCATCCTCCTCTAGTGACACGGGGGGATCAATCTAGTGCACACGCGTCATAAGCTTGAACCCATCTGAGAGCAGATACTCCACGAAATCTCATCATGTTGCCAAACTTTCTAGAATATGCAGATGATGGGTGGAAGATGTATGCCCCTGGAAGCCGAGCATAGCAATCTTACACCACCCTGGTCCCAGCAGGGAGGGAACATCGAATCTTGTGGGTTCCTCAGGCATATATGGCTCGAAAATCAATTTTCATCCAGGAACGGATAGCATAACATGAATGCACGATGATGAGGAATAGAATAGTTGCATGGATATAGTTAATATGGAAAACAGTTTGACTGATTTTTTTTTTTTCATTTTTTGACGACTTTTATGATGGCCATCGTTCATGGGAAGTAAGCAGTGTGATAGAGCGAAGGAGAGAAGGATCACATCAATAAAAATTCATAACAGACAACAGATATCCTAACAAAAAAATACATTTGGTGAACTTACTTGTCACTACATCTTCATCGTCCAAGACATGTTCCAGCCCAACTTTCTGGCCTCTGGCGTGCTTCGCAGATGTACCCTAACCGATTATTTGTAAAATATTGGATGACAGAATTGACAACAACAACAAAAAATATTAGATGAGACATTTCATAATCACCCGAACTCATCGGATCGAAGACCAGATCTTACCCAAACCACACAGCTATCAAGGCAGCAGTAATGATTGGCCACCAAAGGTCGCAAGCAGACGCCAAATAAAGCGACAAGAGTGAATGATTCCAATGATAAGGGCAGGTTTGTCGAGAAAACACGGTCAAAAGCCAGAACATAAACACTCAACTATTTCATCTGCTTGGCGATTTCCTTATGGATGGCGTTACAGAAATCCTCCACAGTACATTTAGAGGTTTTGAGCACGACGGGCTGCGAATAATCGGGCTGCCTTCCCCGGGGTTTGGTGTACACTCGAACAAGGTCCAGTTTGTACCACAGAGCGTCGATCAACTCATCAATATTCCTGATCAGAAAAGCAGGGCAAATCTACATTAGTTTCGGCGCTCCATGCGCCACATTCTCTTTTTTTAATCCTGTCGAAGATCGGAAACTATGGGTTCAGAGTCGGAGTTACTTACAGCCACTCTTTGACAGATATGGGCACACTGTTTGGGATTCGATACAGTAAATCGAGCTCTTCAATTGATATAGCATCAATTTTGTTTCTGCAAGGAACCAATTGTTTGCATTTGTCAACCTGCACGAATACTCTCCGGTAATAGTACTTGCCGCACTTACAGTACGTATAGGCAGGGCATATAGACCCTGTTGCGTGTGAAACAAAGAGGTTGTTAACAATTTGAGAGATGATCGGCTGACTCAGTACTCAAGTCTTGGAGGGAAGTCTGCGATGCGAACTCGAGCGAAAATTGCCTGACCGATTTCCTTCTATCACATCGATCAGCTCGTCAAGAGTAGCATCACACCGAAATGCGACGTCGCAATTGCTCATTCTGTATTCAGCCAATACGGCTTTAATTTCTTCAGGCTCGAGTTTAGTCAATGGGACGGTGTTTGAAATCGAGATCCCGCCTTTATCCTTTTTCTTGATGATTATGTTCGGCGGTTTCTTATTCAGACGAATTCCAAAACCCTGGAAGCAAATTCCACCCAAGTCAATCGCGAGTTCATATATCTTGGTAGCAAAGCTTGAGAAATTGATTACTTCTAATTCATTTTCAATAACCCGCTTGTCATCCAGTGGTTTTAGCACGTCTAGAACAATGAACAAGAGGTTACACGATCTATTTTGGCAATTGAATAAGGATGGATCAGATACGTGATTGCAGATGCTAGCAAGCTCACGCAGGCTTTGGGGAATGAACACTCACCGGGCAACTTATCATCCAGAAATGATCAATTGCATCAAGTTCAAAGCAGGAGGACGGAAATTAGCGCAAGTCAGCAGAGGGAAATCAAGATTGGATTCTGGGCCAACTGACTGACCAGCAATGACCTGACGACCACGTCCCTTTCCATCCTTTGCACCCTCAATAATTCCAGGAAGATCCAAAATTTGTATCGAAGCACCCCGGACATTCATTGTTCCGGGAACAGTCGTCCTACAAACGTCCTTATATGCTACATTAGGAGCAAGAATCCATGACATCACTCAATACCAGCTGATGAATCGGTGAGCATTACTCACAAAGTCGTGAATTCATAGGCCGCAACCGCAGACTGTGTGCCAGTTAAGCCAGACATTAACGACGACTTCCCCACCGAAGGAACTGATGACACAGAAGAAGAAGAATAAATTCAATGGTCTTGTTGAGTTGACGAGATCAATTTGGTGTGGACCAGATTAGTGACATACATCCAACAAATCCCACACTGGCTACTCCTGTCCTGGCCACATCGAATCCGACACCACCGCCACCACCACCGGACGAAGGAGTTAGCAGCTCTCGCTTTAGCTTGGCTAGTTTCGCTTTCAGTTGACCTGGTTGGCATTTGAGTAAATGTGAGAAAATTTGTCAATCTTATGAAGTATTCCCGCTATGGAAACTTGAAAAAAATTACACACCTAAGTGGAAAGCGGTCGCTTTGTTCTAATAAAAAAAAAATAAGCACAATGACCAGTCGGTCCTTCTGGGATGAAATTTAAATTTCAATAAGGTTAGGGACTGACTTTTTGAGTTTTGGCCTAAATACGCCGATCGATTTGAGCACGTTGGACGCCCAGATAAAGATGACATTCAGTTAGTTCTGCAGCAAAGTAGATTGATCTCATTCGAAGTGATCGGTAGAGGGTGGTTTTAGATTGTTGAGCGTACCATCTCATCTTCGATGGCCTTGATCTTTCCTACTGCTGTCGACATGGTGCGAGTAGGTTATTGAATGCGTCTCCGTCGATGTATCTGGATCGATTTCGTCTTGAAGTTCTGATGACCGGCAAGAATGGATTGTGCGTGTTTGTTGGTTGCAGGAGAAAAAGTGCGAATGGCTCGGACGGCAGATAGCCAAGTCCTCGACTGCTCTCCCGACGTAAAGTCTCCGCGGAGCTATCTGCCGGCGATCCGGTCCGGCGCTGTTTGACCGGTTCCGGAAGGTGTGATCCGGAGTCATTACTTGGGCTTGGCTGAACCCTGAGCACTGAATCATCAATTCCCTCAAAGCGCTATGGAAACAATCGAAGAAATAGTCTCGAAAACATCCGGGCGTGGACCATGTCAGCAAATCAAGGCAGACCTGACCGCATGCATCCTACGATCGGATTGCGTGTTGAAACCACCCTATCGGACACCCAAGGAATGTCTCCAGTCTCACCTCGATGAACTTCCTGCCGAATGCTCTCACCTGAGATATGCGTTCTTCGACTGCAAACGTGGTCTGGTAAGTCTTGAACTCTCTCCCGCCTTGTTTCGTGCCGACAACTGATTTCGTCCGACATTTCTCCTCCATCATAGCTCGACATGAGGAAACGTTTTAGAGGATTAGATCCAAGCCAAACTGCCCCCAATCCACCCACCTCAAACACATGACCTACTATTGCTGCACCATCCAAAACACGAGGACAATACCCTTCAGAAGAGAACTGCAACTGGCTCTACAACCAATCAACTCCACTTTCAAGCTGGTGCAACAAAGCATGTGCATATTCTGATAAGTTGAACAATATTCGCCCAGGCAGTTCTATCAAGACAAGTGTCCTTTCGCATTGCATTCGCATTCATCAAACCCCCGAGTCAGGAAAAAAGAGACTCCTTCCCCTGCTCTCACATGCGGGTCCTATGCTGCATCGGCGCGAGGTTGCAAGAGATTGACCCTCATATCCTCCTTCCTTGTATATGTATCTTTTCATCAGGCAATGAATTCCTGTTCTTCCCCCTGAATCCAATCAACTGATGTAGGAGGGATGGAGAGCTGAGAAGACTGCTTCTCATACGGATATCCCCCTGCATGGAGAGACGCACCCGATCGGTGCCGCATGAAAAACTCTTGTAAGTCTGCGCCATCATCCAGTCCAAGAGGCAAGTTTTGCCCATGAGCAATGAGGCAAAACAAAAAAATCCTCACGGAAAGTTTTGTGCACTCCAAAACGGTAAAATATGGGCTCCTCTGTCAGCCCAGCCTGACTGACCGGTTTCCACAACCAGGTTTGCTGAAACATTGAATCAACACATTGGCTAGACCTCAGAGTGGGGTTTGACTGAGGAGCCAGATCTGAGAGCATTCTTCCACAGGAAGATTTTGCTGCAGATATTCCTCCCTGGGAAACATTTGAGGCACAGGGGAGGATTCCTCCTCAGAAAAATTTTGCTGGGGAGGATTCCTCCACAGCAAAATTGTGACATGGAGGCATCCTCTCTGGCAATATTTTACTGCAGAGGAATCTCTGCCACACAAGTTTGCCGGGGAGGATTTCTCCATGGGAAGATTGTGCCACAGAGGATTCCTCTGTGGAAAGATTGTGCTGGAGAGGAATCCTCTGAGGCAAAATTGCACCAGGGAGGAGTCCTCCATGACATCCGCAGCTTGTTTTCATTGGTATTCCCAGACCAAGGAAACAGATTTCATTGGCTGAGTCAAACCCAATGAAATCAATTTGCATTGGGTTCCAACCATCCAATGAACGCAATTCCATTGGTTTGAGGTTCCCAATGAGGAATATGCTTGGTTGAAGATCAACCAAGGCTAATCTCCATTGGGTGGCACTCACCAAGGAAATAATACCTTGGTTGAACCTTCCACTGAGGCATATTTCCTTGATGTTCCTTGGGCAAGGTTGACTTGCCCCGCATCCAACCAATGACATTATTTCATCCATTGTATGGGCTTCCATGACTACCTTGGGGGTTCTGCACCTGGGTTTGACTTGGGGGCCTAATACCTTGGCTGGCTCCAGGCGGAGCTTGACTTGGATGTGTATTACATTGGCTCAAACTGAACCCAGTTTGAATTGGGTGTGTGTAACCCAGCTCAATGGGGGTACACCAATCCCAGCCAACTATGCTGGCGGTGTAAATAGAATCCACATCATAAAGACTTGATTCAGTAACATATCCTTGGCCATAAAAAATCTCTATGCAAGAAGAAAAACTTGACCATCAGATTTGTGGCATTTTTTTTCAGCCCTTATAAATTATTTCTAAGGTGAATTCAGCTCACCAGATGGAAAGTTTTCCCATTACTTCCTTGCCTGCAAGGTTCTTAACCAACCTGATTAACTTTGCAATCAGGTGCTCTAAAAATTGCTCTTAGTCTTCAAGATATTTCTTCAGGAAAAAGCCTTTTATATTCCACTAATTCAGTCAAAGCACTTGCAGAAGAATTCTGGGACAACCCCGCTTGTACATACACATTATTTTAGTATATTCAATTATTTATGCATTTTCTATGCTCAGCCAATTGATACATTTTTAATGTGAAATTTAGATGAGTTTTGTTTCCAGAATACCTCAGATTTCAATCTCCCAGGTGAAGTATGATTGAATCTTTGTAGAATTATCAGGGTAAAAAATGAGATAGCAAATAATAAGAGAGTTTCATCACCAGGAAGGGTTGTTATTGGTCTAATTTCAAAAATAAAAATTAAAAAAAATTTGGGGGAGGATGGAGAACCTCATGATGAGATAAAGGGAAGCTAGAAATACAAATTCCTGACCACACTTATGTAAAAGTATTGTTTTGTTTCACAGGGTGATTTATTTTTGAATTTTATGAGATTGAATGAGTTAGTTCAAAATGGAATAGATGAGCTTAGATGTTTGGTTTAGTATTAGTAGCATATGCAGATTGATATTGAGCTGCTTCAGGTACCAAGAGTAAAAGTGTGTTTGTGCATGTACCATTTTGTCAATAAAAATATTTTTTTCTGCATTAATATCCACATGATTTGTCATTTTTAGGTGGTTTCTGTGAACTTGTTCTCATTCATGATTTAAAGACTAAAATTCTCTGTGGTGATATATTGAAAATGGTGAAAGATTCCACCTATAAGACTAGACTTGTGGAGATTCTTCTATTATGAATTACATACAATTGTCAGAGGTTTTAGGGAGTTGCATGATTGAAGTTTTTGATTTGTTTTGCTCAAAATTCACAAAATTCATCAGGGAATTGAAATGACATGTGACAATAAGATAAATCCATAATTTATCCAGGACTATATTGAGCCCCTGTTAGATAGACTCCTGTAAATATTGGTTTATTTTTCAGACTCTATGCTACTAACCTGATGGTTACAGGCACTAGGTTTTGCTATGAGTGTCCATAACGGTGGTTTGGAAATTCTAGTGCAAGGGATTTCCTGTAAAAGTGAAAGCATCAGGGGAAATAGCTTCAGTATTTAAATATTGAACAGCTTTTCTCAGCCTTTTGAAGGAAAGGAAATCCATATTTCACATTTTATTTTTACTGCTGAGAAATACAGGGAATGTTTTGGGGTGTGAGTACACTTATGTGGTAGGTAGATGAGAGCAGAAAGTAATAACTGGAACAGTTGTAAAAGACCACTTGGGACTTTCATAAGTCACTACAGAAGGATTCAGAGCATAAGATTTGAAGTCTCAATGATGATGGATGGGATTCCACTGGCAACAACACTAATCAAATCTGTGGAGATGATTGGTGGACAATCTTGGGGAGTGTTAAAAAAAATATCAATGGTAGGCCAGCTATGCTAACAGTAGCTGTAGCATAGCATAGTGTTGGATTTTTTAAGCTATGCTATGGCTATTGTTAGCATAGTGGGCCAAAAAGGCCTGCTAATACTACAAAAAAAAAGAAAAAAACACCTTGTTAGCATTAGCAGCCATTGGAAAATTGCCGCTAATTCTACCTGATCTTCAGGACCGCATTAACATAGCTGTGTTAGCATAGACAAATGCTATTCTAACTGTTAGTGTAGCATTTTTCTATGCTAACATGGCCAGCTAGCCTCTCCAACCAGGAGGAATCCCTCCCAGGAAAAGAGGTGATGTACTAGGGATTTGACCCAGACCCTGCCAACCTGGTGGTATCCGTTCAGATACCGGATCTTCTCGGGCCACAGGCAGGCTTGGAGGTGATCCAGTATCCAGAAGGTAGAGGAGGCAGGCTGCTTGAGCCAAGGAGAAGCTCTAATACCTCCAAAAAATTTATGTATTTTCAATCTTGGTGTTGCGCATTGAGTGATATTATTGAACTTTCAAGATCGGACCTGTGTATTACTAGCATAGAGACATAGCAAGATGTGTATTACTAGCATAGAGACACAGAAACATTAAATGTGAAAGAAATTACAAAACAAGTATCAGAGTTGGACAGACTAATCATGTGGTGGGATGTTGTTGACACCAATAACTTGATGCTTCACCCAATTCTCAAGGCAAATAAGAGACTCCAATGTCTCCAGACTCATTCAATTGCAGAAGCTACTGATCTGGCAGATACCCGGCACCGGATCCGGATACCACTGGTTCAGGACACGGATGAACCCAATCTGGAACCGGTGGACCAGATCAAATCCCTATGATGTATGCTCTTCTCCCAGAAGGTATTCCTCCCCACCAAGGAGGTTACATAACCTCCTTGACAAGGATGAATCCCTCCCAGGTGAAGAGGTTACATGAACTCTCCACCCAGGAGGCATTCCTCCTGGTTAAAGAGGTTACATAACCTCTTCAACTGGGAGGAATCCCTCTTGGGCAAAGATTTTACATAACCTCTTTTCCTGGGAGGGATTCCTCCAAATCAAAGAGGCTGGCTGGCCATGTTAGCATAGAAAGATGCTACGCTAACAGCTAGCATAGTGTTTGTCTACACTAATGCCATCCTAAATATCAGGTAGCATTAGCAGTATTTTTTTATGGCTGTTAACGCTATGCTAACACTAACAAAGTTTTTTTTTTCTCATAGTGTCAGCAGACAAAAAAAGCCTGCTATGCTAACAATAGCCGTAGCATAGTGTAAAAAAAACCAACACTACACTACGCTACAGCTACTGTTAGCATAGCTGGCCCACTATTGCATGTATCTGTATTATGAAAGTGGCAAATCCAATAATTCACTTAATCCATACAAAACAAGCCTAATAGTGTAAACTTGCATTGAGTCCAAAATTTCAATTTTATTAGTGAAAAGAAAATGCATTTTGGCCAGATTTTGGACTTGAGAGCTGATTTTTGTGTGGTTTCCAAGCTCTGCATTCATGAAGTAAAGTGCATTCAACAGTTGAAATAAATCTGTTGTATCTAGTGGCCAGCTATCAAGTTGATTGAGAAATCCCTGTGAGGATCTAGTGAGGCAAAGCGGATGGCTCATCTCCATTGGAGATTGGTGGAAGGTTTTTGGGCTGCAGCTTTGCATAACAGAACTACAAAATCTGGTGGTTGTAAGAATAAATTGATCAGTCTCCTTCATGATATCCTTTACTAAGTCCCGCAGTTTGATAATAAAAGCTAAAAACCAGTCCACCATGAGTGCCCAGATGTCGCTTGCTAGCGACCGACATTGAGGAAGCTCCAGTTGAATCTCCTCCCTTTCTGGAGGCACCCCTTTCTTTGCAGTCACTGCGCACTGGAGTTTCGCACAGAGCTTGGACTAAACTCGGTCTGGGCTCCTGGATGTCGCTTGCTAGCAAGCGACACAACATTTTTTGTGGTGGTCCTTGGAAATGATTTTGAGATAACTGAACAACAGATGAAATGGTTTGACTGGCAAAAACCAAGCAATGATGTGATCTATAGTTGTGAACAAGTTTAAATCAAGCATGAAAAAAATTAACAACATCAAATCTTGCCTTGGAAAAAGAAATCATACTACCATAATCTTGAGGAGAGCAATGCCCAAGAGGTGTAGAGGGTAAAAAAGAATCATCATGCTGTATTCAGGTTTAGGAAGAACTACAGCTTTATGCTGATTTTCTGAAGTACAGATGTTGTGATGAGGAGGATACACAATCAGAATATTTTGTAAATGCAGAAACCTTTCTGAATTGCTTAATCATTCTTGTTACCATTACTGAAAAATGACTATGGAGTTTTCTATGCTGCAATGACAAGCTGAATCCATTGAATTCTTGATTCATGGACACACTATTATGTATTCAGCTTTAGCATTGAGGCCATACGGTACATATCAGCTGGATAATGAAGGGTTGTGACCTGCAATTCACATCTGTTGTCTTATAATTTTGAGATTTCCTAGAAACATGTGAGATAAATATTCCCCCATACAAAGTCCTGGTATTTGGTAGAATTACAGGAGCATATTTGCTAGTTTCCAAAGGGGAGAATTCATTAGTAAATTGATTAGGCAATTCCCAAGATTGTTCAAATTAACTTTCTCATTCATATCTTTTGAAGAACAATCATAAATTTGATTTTGTTTCATCATGTTGGAAGTCATCAAGATTATTTTGAATTAATCTTGAATAATAATTCATGTATATATTAGTTCACTCGATATGGGTGGTATTTAAAATTCAGACAGGAAATCATCAAGGCCTTTCACCAAAAATCTGTCCCCATACATAAAACTTGGTTGACAATCCCCTGCCAAGAAAGTAAACTACACTGTTATGTAGGATTTTATGCCCCAATTTTGAATACCACAATTATGGTATTCAAAATTCGGCCATAAAATCATAAAATGTGAAACATAATGACATAGTTCAGAATTTTGGCAGGCGATTTTCAATAGAGTTTTATGACTCGTGACAGGTCCCTGCAAAAAAAAAATATGTCAACAGTCTTTATGATTTTATGGCCAAATTTTGAATACCACAAATGGGCAAAAGAGCCCAGTCAAAATATGAATATGTATATTTCTAGCCTTACAGCACCTGGCTTGAAATGCACAAAATGGTACAAATCAAGCTGCCAAAGTTTCTGATACATGAAAAAAGGTCAATACTCCCACCTCTGTGTGCCTGCAGACAATCCATACTGTTGGAATGAGAAAGCATGATGTTGAATGCTGTGATAATTTGGACCTTGAGGAATTTAACCTGCCACTGCGCTCAACTACGCCATTGGACCCGGGTCGGAGTGGCGTCGATGTGGCAGCGATTCCTGATCCTGAGGCTGCAGCACGGGTTGAGTCGCAATTAGTTGGTGCAAGCAGAGTCTTGATAGTTTGACCGACCTGGATGATGGACATCGATAACCAGAGACAGTCCGACGGTGTGCAGTTCCGTTAGCGTGAAGTAGTGTTTATAAGCATACTCACCCAGCTGCCGGGCTTCCTGGCCGAACCTTGCCGGTCCAGCTGCCTCAGATCCATATTTTTACATCAATACTTGGTAGTAGTAGTAGGAGTGGCAGTACGAGGCAAGTCGCAGAGAAGCGACTGTCGACGTGGATGGACTTGTGCATACGTGTCGTGTGTCCCGGGTGACACGGAGTGTGGACGGGGGGGACAGGGACACCGCGGGCAAGGAGGACTGCGGGGGAGCCTCTCTGTTTAAACAGCCCTCAGAAAACAACAACCACCGCCGCCAGATCTGACTTGGCCCTCCATCCTCTCCAACACCAAGGCTCGTCTCCTCTCTCGTCTCAGAGCGGCGTCCGGACAAAAGCAAGCAAATGGCCTTGCCTCTCTATGTGCCCTTCGGCTACATCACCTTCCTCGTCGGCCTCCTGTGGCTCTTCTCTCGCCACTACCGAAGTCGTGCCTTGCGTGAGTCTCTTCATCTCCTTACATCTGTAAAGACATATCTTCTCATTTTCATGATGAGTGGGCTACACTTGCTTTAGGTCGCAAGCCTCCCCCACCATGGTTCCCTGATCCCCATACCGCCAGGGACGTCTACGTCAGCTTGTTGAGCATGGACCCACCTCCTTCCCAGCCAGTCTTAGTTGGTGAGTATGAGGCTGTCGCTTAGGTGTGTGTGTGTGTATGTGTGGGATGTAGAAAGCTGATGGAAGGCTTGAAAACGGAATGATGTAAAAATGAAGCTGCGTTACTGGCCCGGGCGATGACGGATGTGAAGCGGATAGTGATGCTAAAAGAAGCGAAGCAAGCGCTGATGAACCTATTGCAGAAGGGTCTGGTAGGGGACGAGTTATGGGAGCGACTGTTGATGGCGGAGAAGGAGCTGGATGTGGAGCTGTCGGAGGTGGCGGCGGAGGCGGAGGAGTACTCGCCAGGCTGGGGGAGCGTGATCTTCTCGATTGCCTCGGAGGCACTGCAGGCGACGATGTGCCAGGAGATCTACAAAAAGATCCCCACGCAACGTGCCCACAAAGGTCGGTTCTTCCTTGCTTGCGCCGCATGGATTTCCTTCCCACCCCGCACACCGCACCCCCAGCGACATCAGCATGGATTGATGCCAACTGATCTCTTTTTTTTTATGTGGATCTGTGTGTACATAGTTGCGGAAATAGCGGCCGGCCGGCCGTTCGCGCCGAACCCGGGCGAGCTGAAGATCCTCGGCTCGACGCCGGCGGTCCCGGCGGAGCACTCGAAGCCCGCGCCCGCCCCCGCGCCGAGTGCGCCCGTCTCGCAAGCGAAGCAAGCCATGTTAGACAACATCCGCGCCGCCCAAGCGAAGGCGAAGGGCGAGGGCGAGAAGAAACCTCTCGCCACCCCGCCCTCCTCCATTCCTCCTCCCAAACCCGCCTCCGCGGCCTCCTCCTCTAGTCCTGCCGGCTCCGACTCCGAACTCCCTAACTCCTCTCTCCTCGCCTCCGAACCCTCCTCCGCCTCTAAGAAGAAAAAACCTAAAAAGAAAAAGAAAAATTGATGCCCCCTTCCCTTCCCTCAACTATCCCCACCCCTAGATTCTCTCCCTGCTTGTTTCTTCACTTTTTTTTTTTTTTTTTCGGTGTTGTTGGCTTGGGAGCTTGAACAGATGTGACGTTGGCTAGGGGTGTTGTGAGCGGCGAAGTCTTGGCTCGTTGTCCCACCACACAACCCACAGGAGCGAGACACGCTGGTCCGAGCGAAGAAGAAACCTGCGTCCACGTTCCTCGAAGACCTCTCCTCCATCCACGCCAACGCTCCTTTTTTTTTTCCCTCATCTTTCTTCTGTGAATGCACGCTCTTCCCATCACGCACTTTCTGCTTTCTTTCTTTCACCCCCCTTTTTTTCTTTTGAACACAAGCATGCTGATTTTTTTTAAATAAAACCAGAGGGATTGCAGCGTTGTCTCTTTCTCGGTCCTTGCATATATGACTGTTCTTGGCGCGGGGAAGAGAGAGAGACTGTTTTGAGTGGCGCAAGGATACACGCATCAATAACATAAATCGCGACAAGAAGAGAAAATGTGTATGTCCCCCGGTCGATGTAGACCCTAGCCGTGCCCCATCGCAGTTCACAGACACACACAGGTGGTGCATGCAACATTGTAGTACATCTTGCTTGGTGCTTCGAACACACACACCAACACTATTTCTCTACATGTCTACACCAAGCAAGCAAGCAAGAGAGAGCACAAAGATATTATTACTATTAAACACGCAAGTCATATAGAGTCATGTTTTCTCGTTTTTAAATTTTTATATTTTCGTTGCTGGGTTTAATTTTTGGGGTGAGTGATCTACCGACCGACGCGTTGTTGACAATTTGAAAACAGGTTCAAAGCGGCGAGATATTCGGAGTAGCGGAGTCTATACGGCAAGATAGCGTAAGACCTAGCATGACTGCAGGGGAATACAGAGCGTCTCTCTCAGCTTGCTTCTCCTGTGTGAAAAGGGAAGGGAAGGGAACGCAACTAGATTTCCGTCAGCGTGAGTTGCCACGGCGGGAAGCCTCGGAAGCGCAAGGACCTTCCGCCCAGAACCATCATCAAGTCAGGCATACCGATAGACGTGGCTATACGCAAGCGAGAGAAACACATGAGCAACAACATGGTTTTGGTTCCAGTTTTTTTTTTACTTAACAAAAAAAGAAGCTCGAAAGGGAGAGGGGGAGGGAAAGGAAGCGTACAACAGATTTTGTCGCCGATGGTTTTGACGTTAAGGTCTTCGAGGTTGAGCATGGGTTGTTTAGAATTTGAGGAGCAGATCTCGACGAGGGCCTTGGTGACTTTGACGAGATGAGGGTGGCCCTGCTGGCGGTCGATGAGGTTGATAGTGATGCACTGATGGGCCGACGTGTCGGCCTGTGTGGTGTGCGTGGCGCTGCCTATCTGCTGTTGATAGCTGATCTCAAACTTGGCCATCATCGGCACTTCTTCCGCTAGCTTCGGCTCGATCCTGATCCCCGAAACCTTCTCGTTCCCCCTCATGAATGCCGGGTCGTTCGCCAGGTGCTGGATCAGCTCTATCTTGTGTGTCTTGATTAATCCTGGCCAGTCGTATTCGTGCAAGTGAGAGAGAGAGAGAGGTGAAAGGGGGTTAGTTAAAAGTTTGATGATGGAGTGGATTAAAATTTGAGATCTTCAGATTTTGAAGGGGGAAGGGGAAAGAACGGACCACGTTCGTCATAGAAGGTGATTTCCTTGATGCCAGCCTGCATAGACCAACGGATGATTTTGGACGAGTTGTGGAAGATTGCACGGAGTTCGAGAAGTTGTTGATAGCGGAGACGGTGGAAGTGATCGAGGGGAAAGAGGGAGAAAGCATGGGGGGAGAAGAGGCGATGGAGTTGGTAGTTGATAGGGATGGAGATGACGGCGAGATGGGCGGGCCGCTTCTTGAGCGAGCGCAGGTCCTGCTGCACGTCCCGTCGGCGCACCCCACAGCCGATCAGCAGCTCGTTCGTCTCGTCCAGCACCCGTCTGATCACCGAGACGGCCAGCTTGATCGCATGCGAGATCAGATGCAGCAGATGGAGCAGTCCAAACGTCGCGTATAGGCTCAGCGTCACCACGGCTCGGATGGGTTGGGAGAGGAGCGCCATCCTGTAGACCAATTTTTTCAAAACACAGACTGGTTGCTGGTCGAGAAGGAATGAAAATTAGTTTTCTTGTCTGTGATCAGCAGCAGTGGTGAGTGGAATGATAGTTACCAGTTATCCGAGGAAGGGAGAGGAGATGATGTGGCTACCAACACGAGTCACTGACCCGACCGCCTCATGTCTCCGCACATAAACAGCTCATCACAGCGTGTGTTCCTCACTCTCGCTACTACTGCCCAGTGCTTCCAATGACGATGATATGGAAGCTTGTTGATTACAAGCTGAGATTCTTTTCGTCTCTCCCCAGATGAACCTGCCAATCCGGGATCACTCGCCAGATCATATATCCGCATGAGACGACGAGGCTCCGGCGGATCCCTCATGGGCTGATGTAGCACTACTGGCTAATTGGCACCTTTTTGTAGAGGAGACACTTCCTTGGCAATAAATACACCAAAAAGCGCAACAACCACCAAAAACACAGCATGGGAGAGAAATAACCCTCAGATTTTAATATGAAAATGCTAACATAGCCATGATTAGCCACCAACCCTCCCACTCTCAGTAAAAAAATGATGAGGTTTCTCACAGCTAGAGTCACAAACAATCTTACTTGACATCAACTGACACTGCATCCAGCAGAAATGTTCCCTGCTGGTGCCAGGGAGTTTTATAATGAATTTCCCCAAAAGCACCAGAGCAACACTGGTGGCACTTGCAGGGAAGTGCCATGAAAAACTTCCCTGGTGTCTTAATAATCAAAAAGCTCTCACTGCAAAAAAAAAAAAAAACTTGCTCAACTGGCTACAGTTAACATTTAGAAAGTCCAAAGAAGCTTGTGGTGTTACTCAAGCCTTTCTCCAAGAGTGATTCAACCAAGCTTTGATGCACTGTCACTGTCCACACTGCACAGTGACTGCGCCAAGAAATCACAATATGCAAACAGGTGCAGTTTGCATGGCAGCTTGGCTGGAGCATGCTGCATGTCAACTACAGGCAGTTGAGCATGTTTTTTTTGCAGTGTCTGTAACAGCTACAGACTGGCCTGTATATTGGTAGTGTAAAGTTGATTTGATTTAAAAGTGTGAATCCAGACCTTCATCTCTCCCCATGCACTCTGGTTCACAGGTGTAGTACCCAAAAACAAAGAGGTGCATCCCATAAAATATAAGCCTACCTCAGTCCAGTTCATCCTAGCATTCAATTAGTGAAAGTGAAAATGAAGTTTTTCCAAGCTGGTGAAGAAGAGTCCAAGATTTTACAACCTTGATGTGCAGCACAATGTGTGTATGGAGCCAAACATGTAGATGCTCTAAATTGTTTGAACTCAGTTTCAGCTTCTGGCTTCCCAAAAGACTGACTTGGATGTTTGTCTTTGTGAAGCCCACTGGACATCCTATGGCTTTCAAAAACCCGACCACCCCGTTGCTTGTGAATGCAGCCGGGGGCTCGGGCATTGACGGTCATTCCCCCGGGGGAGCTATTTTGAGCTGGAAGCAGTCAACCGCAAACTGAGAAGCCTCAACAACATACAACTGGAAATAACAACATGAGCGTAAGCAAATCTTCCTTGTCTGGACTGAATGGAGAACAGGGCTGAGCTTTAAAAAAAAAAAAATATGGTGTGTGGCTATACTTTTAGGACGATCGGTTTACCTACATCCATCTCAGATCAGAAACCTCATTATGGAGCTATGCGGATGACCAGGTGGATTGGGCACTGGAAGAGCTCGAAGATCGTAAGTCTCTCTCAAACGCGCAGAAAACCAGTTCCGAGAGGCTGATTCAATGGATGTCCAGGCGTCGAGCAATCTGCTTGGGACATGATCCCACCCTATCAGAACGAGGATGACGAGGGTACGCTGGAGATATTTGAATAAGGGGGGCGATTTGATGGATGGACAGGCCATTGAAGCTGATTGTTGCCGACCAGGAATTCTGCCCTCGCATTCGCACCCGTCGTATCCGTTCGGGAATCCCTACGACCCCACGCAGGTTCCAGTTCAGATCCCACAGCTAGCACGGGTGGTGAACCAGCCACTGGCGGTTGGATCGGCGCTGCTGCTTCCAGGTTCGAGCGGCGAGGCGCAGGGACAGGCGTACTGGGCTGAGCTGGCGACCGACCAGCTGCTACGTCCCTCCGCCACAGCCGAAACCCTCGACGACCCCCACTCCGACGAGCTCCCGCCTGACCAGCACCACCACCACCACCACCGGCCCTCCGACGCCTCCCAACAACATGCCATCTCTCCCACCACTGGCCTCCACTCCCATCTCAGAACTCCCGCTTCTGATCCTTACCCTCCAATCCGCCCTCCCGCCACCGATCAGACCGAGCCTTTCGTCTCCGAAGACGACGACCAACTGTCCGCCGAAACCGGGGCCATGCTAGAATAGCTTCCGATCATGGCCTCCCACTTGATCATCGACATCTTATCCATTCATGTGTGCCTAAACTTTTTCACCGCATCGCCCCTCCCCCCACAATATCGGAGGTAATCCATGACTGAATACCGTCCAATGATGTACCAACAAGCAGACACAATTCGGCTCTGTATCTATATGTACTCATACCACATGTCCTTCCTTCTAAAAGGCTTCAGCATGTATCAGCTTTTTCATATAATCCTGAGAAGAAGTCATGATCAGACCCCCATGTGTCCAGGTGTGGAATACAAGAAAAAAGTGATCTACAGTTGTAATATTCAAAATTCGGACATAAAATTCTACATAACAGCATAGTTTACTTTTTCTTGGCAGGTGATTGCCAAGAAAGTTTTATGTATTTTGAAAGGTCCCTGTGAGAAAATTTTATTTGAAAGAGAGGCCTTGAAGATTTTATGTTTGAATTTTGAGTACCACAAGTTTGCAAAAGTACAAGTCACGACACAAGTGAATAATGGTTCTGGCATCCTTCCTGCTCTTGACAAGCAAGTCTCTGTGGTTCAAATGGAATTGTGATTCTGTCTTGTTATGCCGGCCATCTGGGCCCAGAAAAAAAGAATCCTCCTCATGATTCTTACATAACTTTCCCCAGAGACCAGGCTCCAAGGGTGAGCCTGTGTGTCTCTAGAGTGACAACAGACCACAAATCTGTTTGCTTATAAATTGATGTACAGTGCCTAGACAAAAGTCTGAGTCGCAACACTTTTCATTCCACAAGTTCAACCACCACAGTTAAAATCACAATTTCTGGTGAATCAATACAAAAAAAGTTTCAAATAATGATTATGAAGAAAACTTTTGGAAAAAATAAAAAATAAAAAAATTGTGATTTTTTTTTTTAAATTTTTTGCTGATTTTCAAAAATGTTTAATATGCATTTGAAGCACCTAGAAAACTCAGAGAGTACAGCCTGGAATGTGATAAGAATGATAATAGATGAAAATTTTTTGAACCAAAATAGCAAGGCAACTTTAGTGACAAGCAAAATAGGGCCAAAAATTGAAATTAAAATAAATTTTGCACTGAAATCAGATCTAATTCAATTTTCCAGCCTGTTTCTATGGACACTAAATTTGCCTTGCTATTTTGGTTCAAAACTTTTTCATTTATTATCATTCTTATCACATTCCAGGCTGTACTCTCTGAGTTTTCTAGGTGGTTCAAATGCATATTAAACATTTTTGAAAATCAGCAAAAAATTAAAAAAAAAAATCACAAATGTTTTTTTTTCCAAAAAATTTCTTCATAATCATTATTTGAAACTCTTTTTGGATTGATTCACCAGAAATTGTGATTTTAAATGCGGTGGTTGAACTTGTGGAATGAAAAGTGTTGCGACTCAGACTTTTGTCTAGGCACTGTACTCTTTTGAAAGAAAGTGCAAAAATAATTAAGAAGACAGGATGGACTCATGTTTATAAGCTTTTTATTTATGATGAAATCAGACAGTGCTACAGTTAAGGAGGACTGGAGAAGCTGTGAGGAGTGCACCTACCTTTTCTGGTTCAATTAACAGAGCTGGGGAATTGGAAGATGTGAGGCTTGCAAAACTGGTCCTACACACAACACACATACACACACAATTTGGTTTCCAGAAAAAGATATTTATCTTGTTGGTGAGGAACAACACTTAGTGGTAAAATGGCTGGCTGGCCAGAGTCATGTTCCTAATGGGATAGCCTATGTGACCCGGTTTGGCCAGAGTCATGTTCCTAATGGGATAGCCTATGTGACCCGGTTGCACTTAATATGGGGGATAGACATCTTCTGACAGAAGCTGGTATACAGCAAGCCCACACATACCCGCACATTTGTTCTTTTTTTTTAAAAAAAAAAAAACCCACAATGGCTGTGATTTTCTTTCAAAAAGGACAAAAAAAAAGTGTGGCCAGAAGAGAACCAACATGACAGAATGGATGTTCAGTGTGTTGGTGGCTGACATCATCAACATGGGATAGGATGTCAGGAAAGATCCCCCTGTCAGATTCCTGATGAGGAATCAAACTCAGATCATAGGATTTGCAGAGGAGTTCCACTTCCACATGCAATCTCAGGTGAGGAGCAGCAGCTGCATCTACCCAATCAAAGCCGTCACTAACCCATGAGTTACTTTTAGCTTCCAATGCAGGGAAATGTGATGCACCCCACAGACAAGGAGAGAGAGTACACGTGCAACGCACAAAAGAGGGACAGTCCCAAGAACAGGATGGATAAGTACTTAAAGTACACCCATCTAAGCTGCACAAGCACCAGCTGATTTTAGCCATCCAAACTCACTTTAGATACAACAAGCCTCCTCCATTAGCAAAATTAGCTGCACGCATTAGCAATCAACCTTCCAGGTAAGCATGCGTGAAAGTAATAGACTCATAGATAAAAGAATACCAGCTGATGGTGCGTGTTGTTGTTGGCAGTGTTCCTGATAACAAAAATCACCCAGTAGTCACCAGCAGTCTGCAAGAACGACTAAACTAAGTCAAGTACAGATAAAGAATACACAAGAAAGATAGTACAGGCCACTGACATTGCATGTCTGGGCCAAAAATAGATTCTCAACTTCATCCATCTTGCCGATCATTCTATTCCATTTTCCCCAACTCCTATTCTTCTATTATTGTTTCCCTATCCATCCTTATCCTTATCCGTTCACCTTCCTAATCCAATCACCAAAATATAAGCCAGAGCAAAGGCAGACATCCTATCTGCTCTTAGGTAAATAAAATTTCACGATTCACAAATTATGTATGGGTTGTAGAAGAAAGAAATTGTATGAGTCCTTAGAATGAATTGTTGTTATTGATTCTAATCAATGAAATGCTCTTAGTTCTCATAAATTTAACACCCCCTCCTGCGATAGGCTCTGGAAACATGCTCAAAGTCAGGGGGAAACAGGGGTACTGTTGATAGGGCCCTCTTAGACCTGAGTAACAGCGGTAGTTTCAGAAAACTGTGGCCTGATAAACAGTTGTGTTTAAATGCCCAGTGTGGAATAGTAATTCCTGCAAGGACAATCACTCACATAAAAAAAAACCAAGGAGGATGTAATGGTTGTTAGAGGAGCTCTTGTGACCAAGAAAAAGGTGCATGTAGTTATTCTCCAAGGTCTATCAGCTTGTCAACTAGTTCATAACTGGCAAAAAGTACTAAAAATGGGTTGGGATGCTGGCAGTGGTAATGAGATGGGAGATGGATTCCTGCAAGTCTTTTTTTCGTAGTTGTATTTGGAACATCCATCACAAAGAAAACAAGAGGAGGATATCAGGTAGAGAGACAGAGAGACAGGCAAGAGCTTGAGAGGAAATGAAGCCACATGTTATTCTTTTCCTTTGTTTGTTTTTCTTCTTATATATAACACACACACATATATTTTTATAAAGGGAAAATCAACAGAATTGAGCTCACACAGAGACTGAAGAGGTAAAAGAAAATTGTTCAACAATGATGAGTAGGGACGAAAAAAAAAAAAAAAGAGAAAAAAAATACAAAGAAGAAAAAAAAGAAGGGATTTTGTTGGTGGGGGGGGATCAGATTTAAATTTTCTTAGTTTCATGGATTAGAAGAGAAGCATTCCAGCTTCCTCATTATCACCGCCGGGGATTTCCTCGTCATCAGTGTCGTCAAGACCGCCGACAACTTGAGGGGTATCCAAGGGTGTGAGAGGGGACTGGAGGGTAGCCATATCGATCGGGGCGGCTTCCTGAGACTGTTGTTGCTCTGGGGTGGATGTGGAGGTGCCTGAAACGGGGGCGGAGGAAGAGGAAGGGACAGGGATATCGGAGTGATTGGAGTCAGCAGCCACTACGGTGGACTTCGCGGCGGCGGCGGCAGCGGCGGCGGTACTGGAGGTGGCCAGTTTTCCGAGCGTGTAGGGCTCGGTAGAGCTGCTAGCGGTGTCCATCAGCATTCCCGAGGCGGGGGGGCTAGTTCTGCCCTTAACGTCATCGGTCTGGGTGTCAAAACGAAGCCTACGAAAGGTCAGATTTTGGCCAGAACTTCCCGAGCCGGCCGGCTCCAGTGCGGTTGCCGCAAGGGCCTTGGGTGTCTGTTGGGTATCTGGTCCATCTGCAGCTGTCTCGGGACGTTTGTTAGGTGTCTCGGGCCCAGCATTCGAGGACTGGCCGACAGGTGGTGACACCGCGGGCGCTGATGTGGTGGTAGGGGCCTCGTTGTTGGCCTCCACTGGCCCACCTGCGACTCTCGGTTGCTGTGGTGGGTTGCGAGGTTGGTTGTTGGCATCTCGGGCAGCATCGGCAATAACCAAGTTTAAAATACGCGCCCGCTTCTCGAGTGCTTTCCTTCTTTTTTTCTCGATCTCCGGTAAAAGTGTACCGATAAATAGGACCAAACAGGTCTTGAAGTTTCGCAGGTATCGGTACCATCGCGGGTACTCAAGATTCGAGGCACCCATCGCCCTTTCGCCAATTGAATGCAAGCCTAGTTCCCTGTACTCAGAGGCTAAGCCGACGACCGCAATCGAGTTGAACCAATACTTGGGGGAAAACGCCGAGGTGTTTCGGAACGGTCGAACTTCAGTACCCGGAGGGAACGCTCCTCCTCGAGCCCGGATGTCAGCGGCGGCAGCCCGTAATCCACCACGTCCCGGATTTCTACGAGGAGCAGCAGGGGGAGCTGGGGGATTAGCCACAGGGGCTTCAGGGGCCGCGGGAGGCGCAGCAGGTTGAGCAGGCTGGGCGGGAGCTAACACAGGAGGAGGCTGAGGGTTGAGGGGGGGTGCAGCCCCACCGTCTGGGTTTTCCATGCCGAGGACACCATCACCTCTTTGGCGCTGGTCTCTTAGAAGCAGCTGAAGGCGTTCACGCTCCGCACGTCGTCTCCCTCGGTCCAATACCGCTTGAATCGGGTCAACGGCTGGAGCAGCCGCTCCCGCTGGTGCACCTGGACCTTGTTGAACTCTTTGAAGGCGATCGCGTCGTCTGGCTTGTGCATCGTGCCTTTGATGAATAGTGTAGGCTTCCCAGATCACCCAACCCAGTGCAATCATGATCAAAATCACCAGCTTCCCGTAGCTAGCATGGCGACCAAAGATATAGAGTAGCACTGATAGCTTCAACGAGAGCCAGAGGAGCGGGGCCATGTAGCGCCTGATACTATCCAAATTGATCGTAAACTCATAACGTCGAACTCGGGCCATCGGGTGTTGCCACATCGGTCCATTCGGGTGCATAAAGTTGTTCGGTGGATGAAGTCCGTCAACAGCAGGGCCCAATCCGAGACCGAGTCCCAAGGCAGGTCCGGCTCCGTGTGGGTGCGGAGGACGGGGGAACGGAAAGGCGTTGGGGGGGAATAGACCATCGAATATTCGTTGCGCTTGCTGCATTTCGCGATCGTGAGCTGGAGTATCGTTTGGGCGGAGACCGGCACTAATAATGTCATCCATCTGGTTCAAGTTGGCTTGGGTTTTCTGAGCCTGTAATATCAAGAACTGAACTTGGGACTCTAGACGCAGGGTGCGATTGAGTTCTATCTGAAGTGATTGGTACTCTTTGAGAGGAGAAGTTGTCCCAGTGCATCCCCCTTTCAGGGATTGGTGGTTCAGACTTTCAGGGAGGTAGAGTAGATATGGCAGCCCTCTGGTAAATGGAAGAGTGGGGGCAATTCACTAATTAATTTGGGACACTAGGTAATTGTTTAAAGGAAGAGTTGCAGGCGAGAAGGACGAAGACTTACGCTATTTCAACTCGCTTGAACTCGCTGCACTCAAGGGGAAGGCATGGATCATCTTCTGCCAGCAGGGGTTGAGAAGTAGCCGATTCGGCATGCCCCGAGTATGGGTGTGGGAATTTCAATTCGATCAAGAGGCTAATCAATTTTTCTTCGATTCTTTTCCACTCTTTGTCGTTTTTGTTTGATTGATTGAGGTCAGTGGTATTTGATGGACGGCTGATGCCGAGTAATTTGAGGTGGTTATGGTGGAGTTGTCGACGAAGAAAATCCAATCGTTCAACAACCTTAAATTGAGCTTGAAATATGTTTTGAATAAAGTGGATTCGACCATAAGCAGTCAGCCCCGAGAAATAAGCGTTGAATAATTGAGCAGGGGAGGAAAGGCTGGAAGGCTCTGAAGCGTTCGGAGGCGTAACCAAGTTGGGGCGAAATAGGAGGCTGGGGGCCTCATTTGGGCCCAGAGGGTTAGTGAGGTTGGGGATATTGGCGGAGGATCTTAGACTGGAGGGCAGTGGGCTGCTTGATGAGGCAGGGATTGAACCGGTGTTGGGGATTGGAGGGTAGGTGGAAGCCGTTGGAGGAGCCGAAAGAGGCCTTGGGGGTGCCAAGGGAAGTTTCTCAGTCCAAGCATTGGGACGAATGACGACATGGATTGGATGAGGGGGGGATGGAATTTCAGGCTTGAAATGCAAAGAGGTAAAGCAGCCAGATGTCAGCTATTTGGTAGATAACTGAGATGTAATGATTCAAGGAGTGTTACCGTTGTCGCCAATGCCTTGCCAACCACTTCTGAGTCGTTCAAGATCCTACCACGAGCAATCAGACGGATTCCGTCGGTTTTTGGTTTACCCTTCCAAGTTGAGGATATATGAGTCTTGATATCTTGGACTCGAGTCTTGAGGTAATGGATTTGAAGGACTTGATTAAAGTTGTGGGAATCGGTGGGTCCCATGGTGGATTCCATCGTTGAAGGTTTTATGAGTGAGATGTGGATCGAGTTTGATGGAGTGAGTTGTTCGCCATGGTTGATTTGGATGAGTGATGATGGTGCGATAGTTGTCGTTTCTGGTGGGCATGGCGTGTTGCTGTTGTTGTTGTTATTGTCGTTGTTTGCTAGTTCGGTCATCGTATTCGTTGTGTATTCTTCAAGTTGTTTCTGTTCGATACACTTGAAAGATGAGATGGTCAACAGAGGAAATGCGATGAGGAAATGCGATGATGGTGCAAGAATGCTCCAGACTGCTCAGGAGACGACGGTAACCCTGATTATGTCATCGTCAATCGGTCGGGCTCCACGTCAACCACCGTGGTAGGATCACGTCCCTAGGACTATCTACACCCTGACACCGCATTCCAGAGTCTTCACCCATCATACATAGCCAGCCCCGGACAGTCCCTATCAAGACGCCTTGTGTGGCACGTGGCAAAACAGTATTTTATTCTCAATTGTTGCTTGTGGAATTGTCCGGATACGTAGCAGATTTGGATTATTTTTTTTTCAACATACTTGTGTACCCCAAATCTTGTTGGGACATTTGGGACAAAAGGAAAAAAAAAATGTTGCTTGTGCTGATGTAGCTTTCCAATGAAAAACTGTTGCAGCAAAGACATCAACATAGGCTTAACACAATCCTCCCCAAATCTGTCTACAAGAAAGCATTTCAAGACTTGACTCAGGCATGCCCACAGGTGCCATCCACTTTGCAAATGATGTTAATGGCCATATGAACAAAGCCGTTTTTTACTATTTCTTTATTTTTATGCAAACAATGCTCTTCATGTGGGACTTATCCAAATCAAATTCATAAGAAAAAATAAAACTAAAATCCTCATGTACCACATAGCAATGTCTTGGGTTAAGGGGAAAAAAACAGTTTGTCCTTGTATCCAAAGTTTTATTTTCCTTAGATTGAAACAAGGCAGCTTGACAGGCCAGGCTATCAAGGGTCTTGAAAAGGGAAAGAAACAAGTAAGTAGCAAGTGATTGGTTTAGAGAACCAATCCTGAGGACAGAAAGAAGCAGAAAAATAAGATCACTAGGAAGATGACTTACTGGTAGGTTTTGATGACAGTGGGGAGTGGGAAATTATCCTAACAGTGAGGGACCTGGGAATCCTGGGTGATCTGATTAGTTCTGGTTGGCTCCGGCGTGAGGTGGAACCCCGGCAAGCCTTAATAGAGGGGGGTGTTGGAAAAGTGATGTAAAAATGGAAAAATTGGCATAATGGTCACTGCTAAAAAAACTTAAGGCATGAATTGGCTTTTTTTTTTTTTTTTTTTGGAGCTAGTCAACTTTCTGCCTCAGCCTAGTCTTGAAAGAGGTATTTATGTAATACAGGTCTGAAAGCAGGTATGAATGTTGGCCAAAATTCACCAAAGTGGTTGGTTCCAGGGGAGGGGATGGCCACATTTTGTTCAGAATTAGTGTTGATTTTTCCTGCTTTAATTGAAGACCAATCTAATCAACATGGTTTTCTCTACAGTTGTTCATGGGCTTATATATTCAGGGCGCGCTTTAGCTTTCCAACAATTCAAGCGGATAGGGGATCATGGCCACTTTTCAGGAATGGAAGGCCGAGCCATGTGTACGTTTGGGGAAATTGATGATCTGTTCTCGATTGGTTTTTCTAATCAGTCAGAGCTCAAGAACTTCATACCCCATTGAAGCGGTGACCGTATCACTTGGATAAAAGTCATTCGGTTCCTATTACACACGAGGGAATCAGTCCAACTCATCCATTATCAATTCAATTGTCTTCCCATCTCCAAGTCACTACCAGCTTGAATCATGTCGGGGAAGGTCAGCTCTGCAGGTGTTGCTTTCGAGGGCCATCGATACGAGGCAGCCGAAAGCGGAAGCACGAGGGGCAAGAAGGCGGACACGAAAGCTGGGGGGAGCGGGCGGGAAGATTGGAAGCCGAGGAATTCGGATTGCGAGGCGGTATGTAGGTTGCTAGCAGAAGCGCATGGCGGGGTGCCGGAGCGACGGGAACGGTTGAGGGGGATGACGGATGATGATGATAAGGGGGACGATAGTGGAGGGCTAGCGAGGGAGTGTGGGGAGGTGGAGTTGGTGCTGGACGGCCTGGTGCGGACCATCCTCAGCCAACACACCTCCCGGGCTAACTCGATCCGCTCCAAGCTGGCCCTCGACCGCCGCTTCGGCAAGGGCAACTACCACGCCATCCGGCTTGCCTCCGTCCCCCTCATCTCCGACACCCTTCAACTCGCCCGTGCCGGCCTGGCTCCCTCCAAGGCTGCCACTATCCATGCACTCCTCAACCACATCCACCAACACATCCATCCCGACTTGAGCCTCGAATTCCTGCGCTCCCTCCCCGACGCTGATGCCATGCAAACCTTGAGTTGCGCTCCATCTTTATATTATTGTATTTATTTAACTACCGGGAGAGAAGTCTCGATGCTCATCGCGTCTTGTCTCTCTTTTAAGCTTCCTTCAAGGGCGTCGGGCCCAAGACTGCAAGCTGTGTGATGCTGTTCTGTCTCGGCAGAAACTTCTTTCCGGTGGACACGTTCGTAACTTAAGATAAAATCAACTCAAAATATTGATGAACTGATAAAACTTTTTGATCCTGGACTATGCATTACCTACCAAAACATGATAATACTGCACAACAACATAGACATGTGTTCAGAATCACACAAGCTTTGGGCTGGCTTCCTCGGCCGGCAACCAGGGAAAGCGCCTTCAGACACCTCAACCAGGCCATCCCCGACCACCTCAAGTATCCTCTACACATGCTCATCTTCCAGCACGCCCAGCGCTGCCCCAGCTGTAAGCGCATCTCCTCCAAGCCTCCTGATCAGCCCCTCCCAAATATCGTCGTCCCCAGGATCAAGGCGAACGTCGCGAGGAAGCGCTTACACATGAAGTCATCCCCGAAGCCCATCTCCATTACTTGTCCTTTGGCACACTTGCTGTGAACTTGCATGTTGCAACAACGTGCTTTATACTGTTGAGAATCAAGCTCTACTTTTCTTTTGTGTATGGCTATAGTGTAAAATGATTTCTGAAATGGAATATGTGCGGTGATCCTTCCATCCATGACCTGGGTTGAGATTGATTAACTCTCCCATGGATTGCCATCTGAGCCACGTAATTTAACCCAGATCAAAACATCAGACAGCGGCTTCTCTGGGTTTGATTCATCTCTCTTCCTCCAGCATCCCAAATCACAATCCGAATGATCCGCCGAAAGGGGTTTTTACCGTACCTTCTCGTCTCACTCCTCGCGATCAGCATCGGCGTTGTAGGACATGGACACCATCCCACGGAGCTACCTCCGCCGGGCAGTCTCCCGATCGTAAGTGGTCTCCCGATATGCTCTCAAGATATGTAAAGCAGTGGAAAGTAATTCATCCCTTCCTTCGACAGAGACCACCCCCGCTAGTGCTCGCCCACATTTTTCTCCAGTTGCTCACATGGGGCATCTTGCTACCCATCGGGGTCATCCTCGGCCTTGCTCGCTCGCGGCTGCATGCACCCGTCCAGAGCATCGCCGGCCTGGTGCTCTCCCTGCCCGCAACCACCCTCCCCCATCTAGCCGCCCACCATCCCTATCCCCCCACCCTCCATGCCACCGTCGGATCCGCACTCTTCTTCCTCCTCCTGGCACAGATCCTCCAGGGCTTCTTCCTCAAATCTCATTGGCTACACTCCTCCAAACTCAGACTCACTATCCAAGCCTCTCATTCCATCTTTGGTAAATCTTTCCTTCTCCTCTCTTGGATTCAGATCTTACTCGGTGCTGTGGGCTCTCTCTCTCCTCTCGCCCCTCATTCCTGCCAGGCCTTTCCCGATTTGGTCTTGCTAACGTCCTCTGTTCAATCCCTTACAGGTTGCCAGCCTGAGCTTTTGTTACGGTGATCATCTTGGACAATGTGTAGCCCATATGATTGTAAGTATTTCCCTTTCAGTCATGTCTTTCTCAAAATCTCCAATGGAAGACCGATCATTCAAGTATGCGAACAAAATCCATCGTGTATGTAGATGGGATCGGCATTTGTGGGGTATGGTGTCTTGATGCTCAGCATGTTGGAGTTCGGTAAAAACTGGCTACGCACCCGTCAGCTCAGCCAAGAGTATCTGGATTGTTGCGTCATTACGGCCTGGGGAGTGGTGAATACCTTCACGTACGTAAGAGCAACAACAACCTTGGTCTAGCTTAGTACACAGATAATTGGTTATGCCTGAAGCTAATAAGTCGCAGGAATTTTGTGGCAGTGAACATGGATTATTTTTTTCGGCAGGGCCGCATTGGTCGCACAAAGACCTACAACACACCCTGCTGGGGGTGATGTGGGCGAGTGCGGGCGGGCTCGGGATATATCTCTCGAGGGGCGGGCGTCGCTCGGTGATGTCGGGCCTGATCATCATCATCACCGGCTGGGCGTTCCAGTCGCATCAGCAATCGCTCGAGATCTCCACCCGCGTCCACGCCGCGTTCGGCGCCACCCTCATGGCCGCCGGGCTCGTCAAGATCATCTCAGTTGTTCGTTCACCCCCATCTATCCCTCCCGATTCGCCCCAACCCGGCCTGGACCCCCTTGATCATCTTACACCGCTCCTCCTGACCATCAGCGGGTACGCCCCTTCCGAATGAACTTTTTTTTTAATCAAGAGATTCGTCAACTCTTTGGCGTCTACTTTTCTTTCTTGTTAATTGATTTTGTTCGTTTATCTTACAACAGGGTCATGTTCATGTCGGCCACGGAAGAGCAGATGATACTGATCACACAGATTGGCATTGACCATGGGACGTATGTCTTGAGCCAAGCCTCGATCGGCTGTTTACTCTACCTATACGCCAACCTGCTGATCCACCTGTACCGACGAGCCGCCGGCGCCAACGCGGGCGTCCTGGCCCCGCCCCGCGCTGCTGGTCTTGCAGCGGACCCCCGACCGAGCCATAAGCCGGCCTCCGTCGAGGGCCAATACGAGCGTCTCTCTATGGAGAACTTGCTTCTTCATCAGCCCAACGCGCCTCATCGGGACTCGCACAGCTCCTCCTCTTCCTCCTTCGAGGACGTCGAACACCAAAATCGCCACCTTCTCGTCCGCTCCTAGCGCCTACTCACTTGCCCCTATTATTAACATCGTCTGGATCATTTCGCTCGGTTTTACTTCACTTGAATACATATATATTATCCCCGGCTTCACTGCCCATCCGAATCCTTGCATTTTTCTCACCATCTCTTCCAGTCATTGTTTCTCCAGGTTCTCTCTCTTTCTCTCTCCATTGAGAGGGATTCATGACGACACTTGTCTGTTTTTGTTACATCAGATGTATGAATATCTTGTTTCACATAGGCTTAAATACAGATGTCTTCAAGACATGATTTTGAACACGAGGAACATATAAGTCTAGGAAAAGCGACATTGACCGATCATGACCCACAAGTACAGTAGTTGATCACGGACACAAGCTCATCTGCCAAAGAGACGACCGATACTCAACATGAGAGTATTGGAGAAAGAGCGTGGGGCTTAGATTCTCTTGGGGGGTTTTGGCGACGGGTTCTTTGGCTTGGGAGGATTACTACCACCACCACCGCCTTTTCCTCCGGCGGGGCTTTTGGGAGGTTTGGGGGGAGAAGAGCCGGATTTCTTGGGGGCAG
>SMGU01003147.1:0-22270 GCA_004348175.1 Puccinia novopanici | reverse complement strand
AACTTTCATGTAGTTGGTACTTGGGTCATGTTGGACTTATGATTCTTATATGTAGAATGGGGTTTAAGAGTCACCTTTGAACACCACTAATACTGGAATAATCACAGACCCATGACCAGCCTTTTCTCATCCAAAACAAAAATTGTTGCACTAGGACTCTAGATGTTGCTTTACATACACAACAGGGAGGTAGGTTCATGTGTTGAATGACCCAGTTCTTGCATACCTGTACTGACCATCCATGTAATTTATATATACAGTTGTACACCCCTTCCCATTGGTCAAACACAAGAAGCAACTAGCCCCTCCTCAATGCCCAATCCAACAAAAACCCAATTAATATGAGCTTCTGTCTCTGCACTTTTCTTTTAATTCTTCACATGTGATGATGAAAGAAAGACAACAGAGGAGACAACAGAGGTCCCAAAGAAAGGAGATCATACCCAAGGTAAACAACACCCCACTACTTCATAATCTTGAGTCATGTTATCAATTTTTTTAGACATGTTCTTTTTTTTTCATCATCATCGTCATCATCACCAAACAAAAAAAAAAGAAAAGAATCACAATAATCAAAAAAATAAAAAAAAATAAAAAAAAGAGGGAAAATCCAAAAAAATAAAAAAAATAAAAACAAAAAGAAAGGTGTATTTTTGTATAAAAGTATGTATTATAAGCGACAGCAGGAAACCAAAAACAAAATCATCATGAACGGGAAAGAGAGAGGACGACACACTTCACCAAACCAGATCATTGAAATGAGACAGAAGACGGTGGGTATGAGGAAGGAAAGTAGAGACAGGGATTTTCAAGACATGTTCTGGTCAGGGGCAGGTTGTCCTCCCTCAGCCGTATCAGTATTAGTAAGGCCAAACGAGAACCCTCCCTGAGGAGCAGCAACATCGCTTTGGAAGGCAAATGCTCCCGTCTCGTCGGTTGTAGGCCCTCCAATTCCAGTCTCTTCACCATCTTCATCAGTGTAGTACTATAAGACAAAGAGAAAAAACACGAAGTGGTTCAGTACCGTGACTACACTATATATCAATCAACAGAGAATTTAGTTACTCACTTTGTCCATGATGTAGAAACATTTCTTGTAGATGTCCAGGTTCTCATGGTGTTGGAGGTTATGGATGGTGTGCATGCCTCCGGCCTCTTCAATGTATGTCGCGTAGAGGTTGACCCCGTTGTGTTGCTGCTTGTCAGCCTCGCCAACCTTGAGGATGTTGTCCAAACCATCCAACGCGACTTGAATGATTTTATTGTCGAGCGCTTTCAACAAATCGCACAGTGGTTTTATACATCCATGTTCAACGAGATAGCGGATCTGCTGTGGCTCCTGGAGGCCGCCGCTCGTCGCGTTAGAGATCGCCCAAGCAGCTTCCTTCTTAGTTTTGAAATCGGCGTTCTGGAG
The DNA here is from genome assembly GCA_004348175.1 of Puccinia novopanici. NCBI lineage: Eukaryota > Fungi > Basidiomycota > Pucciniomycetes > Pucciniales > Pucciniaceae > Puccinia > Puccinia novopanici. Next base: position 20,856 of record SMGU01003147.1, on the reverse strand, counting down.
GATGTTGACCAACGGTGGGATGATTCCGGCTTCGATCACTGCCTGGATTTGGTGAGGCGAACCGGCGGTGATGTTTGAGATGGTCCAGCAGGCTCCTTTCGAATCCCATCTTTCGATGAGGATAGCAAGGAGAGAAGTGCGGCTAGAGCACCTGATGCAATGACCACTTGAGTTTGCAAGTCATCACCAGTGACAATGTTGCCCACCGATCGAAGAGCTGGAGTTTGGACAGCAGTCGATGGATGCCTAGGATTATTAGACGAAGTCGGGTCAGCACAAACTGATGGCTTAGGAGAAAACGAGAGATCGAGATGACAAAGACGCACATGAGCAGATCGACTAAACGTCGAACGACACCCGACTCGATCACAGTTTGAATCTTATCGTTCGATCCATCAGACAGGTATGAAATGGCCCAGCAGGCATCAATTAAAACTTCGTCGTCCATGGAGTAGATCAGCTTAGTTATACAGTTAGAGCTGGGGAAATCTGCAAAGTTGTTTAAAATATCTGATAATTAGCAGAAGTACTACACATTCCTCCATGGGCTCCAGAAGATAGAAAATTAGGCGTACCAGTTCCCAATTAGGCTGGGGATTTTTTCCTCGACAAAAGTTAGAAAGTGTCCAGGTGGCGTTTCTCAGCATACTGAGCTTGTGATTCTCATTGAGGAGACCAAGAAGCGGCTGAAGGGCGCCTTTGTTCAATACGAAATCACGACAGGTCGGGCTGTCACAGCAATATTTCCAAGGGCCCAGACGGCTTGCTCGCGGACATCAAGCACGGGTGATGAAAGCAACTCAATGAAGATTGGCACGGCGCCGGCTTCGATCACAACAGTAGTGTGGTCAGAAGTGCCGGAGGCGATATTTGTTAATGCCCATGCAGCCTCAAACTGTGATCGGTGATCGGGATGAATGAGAAGAAAGAATGACGATCGTAATGTCAGCTCTCTTACGGCCATATGGGGATAGTGATATAGATTAAGTGATAGGATATTTGACCTGAATCATCGAATGTGGGCTTCTCAAAATTCAACAAACCGAGCGACCACACCGCATTCGATAACCTTCTCGATCGGTGGGTTCCTTTCTTTTGACAGTAGCTTTCTGAACTTCATCGTGGCGTCTAGTTGTTCATCCACTGTGTCAGAGAACACCCAAGGACCATGAGGGGTAGCTGTTCCTGTAACTATTTGTGCGCATGCGAAGAGTGTTAGTACCAGTCGATCAACAAGTTGCCGATTGGAGTGTCCAACACTTGGCAAGTACTCAACCACGCTGTGGGTAAAGAGAAGGGCAGTAAGGAAGAACTAACCTGAGAATCGAGGGCTGTGGCGACACTTTCATCGCTGCGTTTTGTTAGAAGGATACGAGCGGATTGAGATTGTATCAGTTGAAAGAGAGCATGTGATAAGCAGAAGTTCAGGAGCAGCGTACTCAGAATCAGGACCGCTGGCATCTACTTGGAAGTTACGTCTCTTGGCGACACATTCCTCTCGCTTGGCTTTTCTGATTTCCACCTGTTGTTCTTCACGCCTTCGACGGAGTTCATCATTCTTGAAGAGGCTGTTGTTTTGTTGGTAAATTCGCGACAATAAATAAGTGAGTGAACAATAAATAAGGAAGAAAAAAATCATGATGATGACGTTACTTTTTGTTCTTGTAGTTACTTTGGCGATGAGTTTGGCTGGACATGACTTGTTTCTGGTTCACCGACTGAAAAAGACAATGGCGAAGTGGGTGGAGGGGAACTATTTGTACTCAGAAGGATTGGGGCTGTTGGTTGAAGAGGAAGTAGTCTCGGAGAAGATGGTCAACAGAACCTGCCAAAGGGGAAAGGGGGCGGAGGACTCGGAAGCGACTGAAAAAACACCAGCACGGTTTTCTCCTCGGCTTAAACTGGTTTCTGCCAAGCCCCCCTCAGCGAGAAGCCCCTGTGGTCGGCGCAATGCGACTGCAGACTCGCGCGCCGTGGCAGGGGGGGACTTGTGTTAAGTTCGTATCCGATCCGGCATCCAACCAATCCACGCGCAGGACTCACCATAAAGGACGCGACCCATAACTATCTAGGCAGCTGATTAAAGGCAAACATAGAGAAATAAAAACCCAATTCGCTCCATTACGTAGATAGATAAAACATCCATCCCATTCAGCCAAAACGAAGGAATAAAGGGCGGTCAAAGAGAACTGTCAACAGTATCCCCTTCATAAAGTTGAATTCCTATGGTGAACGGAGACCCAACTGATGATGAAAGAATGCCAAGATATCTTGGTTGTTATCATCACCAGACAAAAGCGTCTAAAACATGCTCCAGAGATGATATGCATGCCACCATCATACAAAGCGTTGCAGTCATAGTAGACGTACCAGCCCAGTTTATTGCTACACAGCCCAGTTTATTGCCACACTCAAACACAGGAAGGGGATTAGGCACGAAGAAAACAAAGGAAAATCAATCATATGACCAAGGAAGCGAAAATATCATGATTGGCATTGTATTCACAAAGAAATCAATGTAGCTGAATGACTCACTGGTGTACATCCGTTAAAATATGATAAGGTGTTGGCCATTGAAAGGCTTCTGAGGCTGCAGGTTTGAAATTCTCTATATAGCAGAAAAGAATAGGATCGTGTTGAAAGCAGGATGTATCATTACACTCACGCAGAAGAAACTTTAACTGGCCAGCTTCAGACCTATATTAGTGATTCATGGCCCTCCTTCCTTGAGATGGTCAAAGATTTCTGATTTCATGTAACACCACCATCTTCCTTTCCTTTTACTTTGCAATTAAAAAGGGAAAAAAAAGATAAGAAAACCAAGGCTCGAAGATTTCTTTTTTCTTGAAGTTACAATTATGTGTTCTACATTGTATGATTCAAAGTAAGCCTCTTCGTAAATTCATAGATTCCTAGATTAGAAAAATTAAATCAATTTTGCTGTAAATAAACTTGCATAAAATTATAGCTCAATTTAATTATGTAGCAATGAAGCTTCAGAGCTGCTCTGTTGCTTGTATATTGCGACAATATGCAGATTGAAATAATATTGAACAAAATTGAGACCCAAAAGGGACAGATGAATTGATTATAAATGAAAGATAGCATGATCAAGCTCTACAATCTGCCTGGCCCTTGTCACATACCAGGGGAAAATTGAAATGAACATATATAATGGCCGGTGAGTTTGAATTCAAGCAGGCATGGTCAACAATTGGTGAAGGAAGCTATATGTTTTATGATCTTTCAGCCTCTGACTTCTCTCGAATATTTTCTGATGAAACCTGCACAGTTAGTAGAAATCAAGAAACGGAGTGAAGCCTTGTTTGTTATTACAATTAAAGACAATTGATCAGGTAGCGCAGATTGAAGCTGTCATAATTATCATAGACTATTGATGATAGGTGTACACCTCAAATTTCAAAATTTCACACCCATAGAGGAGCAGCCTATGATTGGACCGAGCTTGAGATGAGAGGGAGAGATAGCAGAAATGGGTTGCGGCGGCGCTTAGTTTAATGTAATTTCATTATTAAGCTCTAAGTCATATTGTATCTCAAACGAGTATTTTACTAGCAATACACTCTCACTTTTCACTAATTTTCTAGGACCCAAAAGAGCGTGATATGGGGAGAAAAGAGGCCAGAAAACAAAGGGGAGTGCAACAGGACGAAGAAAAAAAGGAGGAAATATTTTCTGTGAGTGTTTGCAGTGCGGGAAGTTCATATGAAAGGTAGAAATAAACGATTTACTTTAATTGGCTCCAGCTGGACCGGAAATGTTAGACGGGGCGGTGGAGGTAGGACTGTCGTCCTCATAAGTACCAGTAGGTTGGCTTTCGGAGGTATTATGGTGCAAGATGGACCGGAAATCGTAATGCTGAGTTTGTAGTGATGGGAGAAAGCAGCTGGATGACCACTTGTCTGGTATCCCAGGAAGCCTGTTTTGAAACAAATGCAGTCAGCGAAGACAAAGCTTGGATGATTAAGTCGAAAAGGGAATTGCTAGAGCTCCACTGACGAGTGCCGGATAGCAGTTGCGACGGGCGAGACGGTGTGTTCTTGGGTCGAGAGCGAGGAGGAGGATGAGGATGAGGACCCTTCCTAGGCGGAATCGGGTCTTTCTCACTTTCTGTCGGGTGGGCAGGGCACAGGATCTGATGTAAGAGCAATTTGGGCGCAAGTTTTCATGGGCGTCGCGCGTGAGCATCTCGGTCAATGGATCCATCTGCGGGAGGTGCAAGGACTGCTCAGCAGATTCCTCAGTCGAATTACTGTCACGTCCTCAGTGCCCTTAAGTTTGGAGTGCAGCGTGGAAGGATGACCAGCAAACAAATCATAGGGTATATCATGGAATATCGGGATATCAGTCGCGCTCACATTGGGAAAGCCGTCGCGCGTGTGGTAATTTAAAGGGTCGTTGACTTGAGAGGGGAATAGTGGGTTTTGGGCAGCACTAATTACACAGTGATTGTTATTGTCGGGGGCATTGGTCGGAAAGCAATCAATGAAGCCGGGCCAGATTGTTTCTCGGACCAAACGTTAGGGGTAACGTCCGAGCATACAGCCGTGGATGATATTGAAAGAGATGAGATTGGAAGAGATGATATTGGAAGAGGATCAGGATATTGACGCTCAGAATCCCCGATGGATTCAATAGCTTGTGCATTGGGGTTGATGGGACTGTGATAGGTGTTTGGATTGCTCTGGAGTGATTGGTGATCGTCAAAAGACGAAGAAACGCCACTGGAGGTATGGGGACGTCCAAAATCAAAGCTGAGAGGCCTAGGCTCGGTTTCATTAAGGTCATGGATATAATGAGATTGAAGATCATTCGCGTTGAAGGTTTGATATATATCAGTTGTTAGAACGGTGCAGTCGCTGGGATGGGAAAGAGCTTGAGTTCTCTCAGAAAGACCCGAGCTGCTGGTGAGTGGATGGACCTCTGCTTCAAGACTTTCATACTGGCCGGTAGATGATTGAAAGAGTCCATTCCCACCATTCCTGCGGATGAATACTGGTCCGTATTCCGTGGCTGAGATGATCTTTGCCAGGTGGGATAACTTGGCACGGAATAACGGCGCAGCTCGGCAGATGGTAGATGGATACTTGAAGCATGTGGTGGGGCTAGGGATGGGTCTCCAATTGAGGTGGAAGTCGACCCCGAGGAGGCCGGTGCATTGTGCGCCATGCGAAGGCCACAGTTGATGGACTGACTTCCCGGGAGGGAATGCTCGAAGTGTTGAGACCATTGCATAGACTGTGGCACAGAACATGATGCAGCTTCCATGTTGCCCAGAGCGGGCGAATACGGTGTCGAATGGCTAGCGGTTTCGTGAACATGCGAGGAGAATGAGTAAAACGGCGCGGAGCTGATTGACGGATCGGTGGGGAGATTTCCCGAAGAGTATTGACTGATAAGGTGGGGAGGTGGAGCTTGAGCACCGTAGCCGTGGCAGGGTCTGCCACTGTCTTCGCATCTTTTACACCCAGAACTGGTTGGAAGCGGGCCGCCATAAGCCACTGTCTCCGGGTTCCGGCCGCGTTCATCGCATTTTACCTTGCGTCGGCGACAGGTCCTATCAAAATAAATGCAAACAGAAACCAACTGTTCGGATCAGCGGCAGGTAATTCTTCAACTTCAGACTCAACCGATAGCGCACCAGCAACCAGTGCGGGACCTAAATCTGGGTTTGGCTGCTGTCGCCGAAGGCGCTTTAGACGAGTTCAAGGCCAGCACGCTTGGGCTAGTGCTATTTCTGATTTGGCCGGAATGACTGGTGGAAGCCATGCGTTTGGGAGAAGTGATAGCCAATAGGCCAAACCTGGGAGTTTGGCACGATGGTAAAGGTAAGGTTTAGCTACAGTGCCTGAATTGGCGTTGGTTTGCCTCGAGACGCACGCGGCAATGATCACTTTTTTTTAGTATGAATGAATGAATTAATTCACAGGATTAGTTAGACTTGTAATCGGAACGAGAGCCGTAGCCAACGAACAAAGAAGCTGCTGTGTCCATTTGTCATGGCTCATGTCGCTCCGTTCAAGTCTGCAACTTCCTTCAAGCAAGGATGATAATGCTCAATGTCTGAAACATACGTACAGTGGAGTGTGGAAAGATGATATAATAATAAAAAGCCGTCGATTGGCGAGACAGTTGCTAGGCTTCAATGAGTTTCAGCTAAGGCCGGCTCTTTCTTTTCGGTTGGAGTTGATTGCTTCTACCTCGATCACCTTCGAATCCACTCCATTTACGTCGAGGAGGTAAGTGAAAAGGGTGTGGTGATTCGCGGGCGGAAGGAGTTGGTTGTGATTGGTAGAGATAATCAGATTATCTATATGCGTTCTCCCAAAAATAAATGAAGTGATAGCACACAAATACAAGAATTCTATCCAGAATAAATTTTGATTCCAGACTGCGTTTGTGAACTGATGAAGAGGGGGATTGTTAGTGGTCACAACTTCGCTTGTGGGGTAAGTCTCTCGGCTATTTGCGCAACTCAGATTAGAAGAAGCTGCTCGGGACGAGAAAGACGAACCAAGTGAGATGGCGGATAATTATTCAGCAAACCTACCAATTTGTGGTGCTCTCTTTCCACCACCTCTCAGCACTACTACAAATCAGGAGAGAGTGTCAAAGTCAAGCTATTAGCGACTGTGTGATTGGATTTCAGAAAATGTGACGATGTGCCACGAGGATCGGCAGCAGATCAAAAGTTGCTCACTAGCTTTTGACGATGAAAGAAATGGGGTACATACACGCCTGAAATATGCAAAGGAATAAGCGAATAGAAGTCTCCGCTGGCGCCAGGTATGTATGGTTGCAAGGTTAGCTTGAGTTAAAGAGTTGTGAAAAAAACAGTCCGTTTTTCTCTTGTGTTTTTTTTCTCTCGTTACAAGCAAGTTGGCTTGGAACAACACCAGCAGCATAAGACTGAGACGAGAGCTGCAGAGGTTGGAAGCACGCTATCAAGCTGATGATTACCCTGCGATGGGAAAACCGTGTGGCGTGGCTAAGAAATTTTCACCAAATGTGACCGACGCCAAGAAAGATGTGGAGGAATCGGATTAGATGGCAAGGGTTTAAGCGGGCGAGTATAACTCGGCTGGCGTGCACTACTTTTTTAAATCCCAACCAGAAAAAAAAATGTCAAAACATAAAGCAAGTCAGATTAAATGAGTTCTCTCTGTCAAGCCAGTCGGATAGGAGCCCAATATCAATATCCAGCTGAGTGAATCAATCTACCAGTTATCAATTCCCACCTTTGAAAAAGAAGCAACTGTGTGTGTTGGTTGGGTGTATCTAAATAAAATGCGGTTAAAAGAGCTACTGGAGTCTTAATTTGGTGGATGATAGGTGTTGGATTGAAACCACGATATATATTATATTATATATTTGTTGATATATGGTTGGGAAGAGGGAGATGGGGCGCGCAGCGCTTATCTTAAAGAATGCGCTCGTAAATATTCAGAGATGCAGCAAACAAACGAAAGAAGGAATGGAGTGCAGCTGTAGATTGGTGGTGATTATAGTCAGTTTGTGAGTTTGTCCAATGAGCTTGAAAAATGGTGGTAAATAAAGATGTGGTGCTATATGTATGTAAAGAAAATATGTAAAACGAAGAAAAAGATCCAGAAAACAAGAAACTAGCGGTATGTTTGTAATATATAAATATGCACATGCAGCCCTTTGAGGGCCTGGGCACGGAGTACATAAATCTCCAATCGCCGTGATGAAGCAAAGTATGAGTCTTGTTGAGAGTCTGGTAAGATCTTGTGTCTGGTGCACCCTCAAGTCTGGTAAGATCTGATGTCTAGTGCACCTCAAACATTAAAAATAAAAAAAACAAGTATTAAATAAATAAATATTTTTATGTGCTTGGGTGGTCACTCCGATTTTATTCGCACTAAGAGCGCACACTGACACCGGTCTGTTGGGACGGGGAGATTTGTTGAGCAGATTTCTCCATGTATCTTGGGTTGAGGATAGAAGGGGATCCACCGCTCAACTGCCGCCGCACGCTTGATGCGGAATTTGGACCACACACTCATCTACAAATCATCACCGTGAAGCAGCCCGCCACAGACTAGTCAAGCTGCAGTGAGTGCAACCAGCGTGTGAGAGGCAAGCAGGTCCGCTGAGGTATAGCTAAGCTGAGCTGGGACGCCTTTATAATACATAATAATAAATAAATAAACAGATCTGGTACCCAATCACGATACCCGCTGGATGTTCACCGGTTTAAGCTTGGACGTGGCCATACCAAATCCGATTCCGCCGCCTTGTCTGCCTACATGTTTATTATTTACACAATAAAAAAAATGAGGGGACAAGACATGTCAGGTAGCTTGGTCCTCCAGCCAAACTCCACCTTCGAGCAGGTGCATTCAGCAACACGTTATAATGGTGTGCACTTAACCGGATTTCATTGGAACAATTTTTGTTTCCGTAGGTGTGTACTGAGACAAGTGACAATTCCCTTTGATCATGCTTGGCACATTTCAGCTGCACCTTTGCGGAATTGCGTCCTCTGCTTGGGCATGATCTGGGTCCGATAACGACAGCGGACAAAGATCCTGAACGAATCTGCTCGGCCCCCTCTTCATTGTTATCTTGAACGTTGGAGTCATGCTATTTTATCGGTCTTCCAGGAGATGGAGGATATTTTATCCATCACACTATTTTACCAGTCCTCCAGGTTATGGAGGAGACTTGAAGCTCTCCTTTGTCATCTGGGAGCCATAGAGCCACACCGGTCAAAGCCAGAACCAGGACAGCGGATCACCTCCCTCCGCGCCTTTCTAATTAGCCATGTGGTGAATCCGCCTCACGGCTGAAATATTACCCCTTTCCCTTGTCTCGGACACATATGTAAAAAACGGCAGCTGACTGTTAGTTGAGCATGGCGGCGGATTCCCTCTGGTGCTTCCCCGATCGATCGCAGAACCTCTGCCCGGCCGGAGAAGGGGGGTGGAGACATAACGAGCTAGGTTTCCATGTTTTCTCTCTAGTGCTTCTCCTTCTATGAAAATGGTGGAGTGGACTGTGTCAATATTGATGGAAATATCCCTGAAACGATGGTCTTCAAAGTTCCGAAGGAAAGCACCTGCTGGATCAAGGATGAATAAGCTTGGGTGGGAGTAACGGCCGTTCCATCCTGGACTTGGACTTGGATGCCGCCCACCCATAATACACCAGTGGGGTTCAAAGTTAATAGGCACAGGCAGGAAGGTTGCTTTGCATTAGTTTTTTTGAAGTGATAACTTCTGCCTGAATTCAGTCAAGGTTCCTTTTGTGAATCAAAGTTGCAGGCAGACGAGCAGACCGGTTGTGCACTCCCGCCTCCATAAGTCCTTCTTGACAACTTCAATTAGTAGGGTTGATTTTCAGCTGATATGTCATTGTTCATTTGATCATCTTGAACGATAGATGCCAAGAGTTTACATGAGTACTAATCAGCTGAAAGAATTATAGCAAAGATCCTGTCACAGCAGGAAAGAGGTAGCTGATGAAATCTTGCCTAAACAATAGGAAAACATCACAATGAAAATCCCCACTTACATGATGGAATTATCAGAGGCACTCCAGAAACCCCATTCCTTGACCACAGGTGCCAGCAGTTCAGGGAAGTGAAATATTTTGCATATCAAGTGAGTGTAAAAAATATTTAACATACTAACTTAAAAAGATTGAAGCATCTCTGGAGAGTGTACATCACTAGACTATATTCTTCCTGTACAGGTTAAAGATATTTTTGGCTGGGCTCTTTCTCCATCATCATCATGATTCAAACCATCAATGAATTTGTGGAATTCATTGATTTTGTTTGCTCTTGCTTGTATTAATTTCTTGAATGCTGTTGTTCTTTATTGGAAGTGTATGTGGATTCTGGCTCTAAATTCATTCTGATTTAAACCCAAAATCTCTTGATATTTTTTCTGTTGAAGGTGCAAGAAATTCATGCAATTTCATCTGTTAGGTATTTTTCTTGATTTTACATGATCTCCATTTTCTCCAAAATGACTCTTGACTTCATCTGACTAACCTCAGCATTGGCAACCTACCACCAGGGAAAGTGACTGCACACTTTTATGAAAAGTTCTATAAAAAAGTGAAAAGAGCCCCTTTGTAACTTTTAAGGCACTTTATATCAAAGTGCTAAGAAAATTCTTCTGTTTATTGATAGCTGTTATTTTGACTGATGGTGGCAAAATTCAAGTTTTAGAATTAAGGTGGATTTTCACACAGAAATTTGACTTTTTTGAGTTGTATCTCTATTCTTTCATCATCCTCTCAACTGTGTGAACAATAGGGGGCGATTCTATGCAGAACATGAATTTAATTCACTATTATTATTGTAGTTATTGATTTGAGAGATCACCATGTTTTCTTGGACCATTTTATGAGAAACTGGACCATTTTACTAAGCTGAGGAAGACTGAGTTTGGGTAATCATGCTCCAGTTTGGAAATTTGTACAACATTCATGAATATTGCTGATAGAAAGACTGCTTTTGTTGCTTTTGAAGTGATTACTCTGTTATATTAGAATATTTTGGTAATTAATGAGCATAGTAGTTGGTCAATTGCCACCTTGTGAAGGGTTCAATCAGATTTTTGAATGAAATTGTGCAAATGTCTCAATCTGAAGAAGCTGTCATTGGACCAAACCAACATACCAAGAGGAATTTGGCTGGTTGAAGTACAAAGGGTAAGCTCAAAGATGATAGCAATATCATTTCAAAGGTGTGTAAAAGATATTATAGCTAAGCTGGGATTAAGTGCTGAATAAGGCAAGGTATATTGCTCTGAAGGATTTGATGTGAAAACATATCATATCAATCAACTCAGGAAAGAAGGAAATAAATTAAATAGATAATTTTCTTGAAATATTGAAAAGAAAGTAAATGTTCAAACATGAGATGAAAAAGCAATTCAAAAATGAGACAGCCATGTACAATGTTGTGCCCCAATGTTTCACCATTAAAATTGAACAAACTCAATTTGGACTCAAAAATTCACCAAATAAACCAGTCACACCACCCTGAATCTCCAATTAGAACTCAAGATCCTACAGTCATGACAAGGGGAAAGTTGATACATGTGATACATGGCCAATAGTGGAAGAGAGCACCACTAACACGGCACAGTCACACTACCATGTATCTGAGGAAAGGTCACCATGAGTTTCCAGATGTCACTTGCTAGCAACCGACATTGAGGAAGCTCCGTGTGAAGCTCCTCCCTTTCTGGAGGCACTCCTTTGTTTGAAGTCACTGCACACTGGAGTTTTGCACAGATCTTGGACTCAAAATTGGTCTGAGCTCCTGGATGTTGCTTTCTAGCAAGTGACACAACATTTTTTGTGGTGTCAGGTGCCTATGGATAGTATAGTGATACCAGGAGTTGTTATACCTTCAATAGTTAAGTTATAACAGCTCTCAATTATAAATATGCATACTGTGTTTTCAATGGACCTTGGACAAATTAAGTTTTTTGTGTCGCAAAGTTATGGGTATATGGGGGCCTGCAGAGTTTCTGCCCTCCTCAGTCCAGTTGAGATCCCAGTGTTGAGGTTTGTACACCTCACAATTCCCTCCAGCTCCTCCATCCACTCCTGGAATTCAATCAATCTTCCCTTTATCAACCGCACAACATCAATCTACCATGGTATTCTAATCTTATGCACTGGCAATCAACCATTGTACAAATGTTGCTGGACAGAAAATCTCAACCATTAATCTTTTATTTGCTTGGCTACTCAATCTCACACCAGTCGTTTAAATGGTGGATGGACCTGTTTGAGGAGACCAAGCGTGTACTTAGTTCATGATCCAGAGACCTACACTCCCCGGGGACCAACTGCAACTCTTACTCATGAGGAAATTGACTTTGTCATTGAGTTGGTCCGCACTGAACCTGGATTATTCTTGAGAAAGATGAGGGAGCGTCTCTACGATTCAAGCAGCACTCTTCTCAGTACCCAGGCCATCCATCAAAATCTGGTCAACAACCCATGTATCACCCTCAAAAAAGCCAAGACATCTAACGTTTGCAAATCATTGGTGGCAAAATACACATTTGTTGAGAAAATTCAGGTCTATCAAGCAGATTGGCTGGTCTTTACAGGTGGGTCTCTCTCTTTTCATAAGTGGCCAAAGATAAAGTTAAAAAAAAAAATCAAAACAGATGAAAGTTCTTTTTGTAACCGGGACCTCTTGCAAATGTTCACACAATCCACACGAGGAACCCCGGCTGCAAGGCACATAACAAATCAAAAGCCCGACTGCATCAGTTTGATGCCAGCCATATAAATCAATGGGGTTGTTGCACAAACAACCACCATGGACACTTTTAAAGGCACCAAGTTTGAGAAGTTCCTCAAATATGACTTGGTAAGCCTTTTATTTATTACCCAGTTTTTCCTGCTGCTGACCACACTGAAACATTTGTAAAAATTTTAGGCTCATGGCCAAGATAAGAGTCTTATAGACTAATAAAAATAATCTACTTTTTTTATTCTAAGCTGAGAACTATAGCTCAAGCAAAGACTAGAGGAGGGCTAAAGTGCTCCTCTAGGACCAACAGAGAAAAGTGATAACTGGACTGATAATTTTTATTGTCTCTTAGGGGCACACCTTAAATAGTCTAGATACAAAGGTCCAAGTTGTGGTTTCAATAAGACTAATCAAGATGGTTGAGCATAAAAAGGTGCCTAAAATAAATGAGTGACATGTCTGAAAAAAATAAAGAGAAAAGAGGAGGGAGGTCAATGAGTTAAATTCCAACAGACTGTTCTAAGATTGTCTGATCCTTGTCTTGCCAGACCAAACACCCATCTTATTGTCTCATGCCTGCTATTTAAACTGGTCTCACAGCTGTATTTAAATGCATAGCTATGTGGTAAGGCAATATTTATTGACTTAATATATGGTTTTATGAAGTAGGTCCCAATTGGACAGATCTGAAAAAGTGAAACTTTTTTTGGACTGATGCAAAAATCTAGCCAAGTTGGATTTGGAAACTACATCATCTAAAGAACCCGATAATGTGGTTAAGATAGTGTTTGGACCTAAATTAAATTTTGGCATTCCATTGGCATCTGAAATCCAAGTTTTGCCCATGAGCTGGTACAGTAGAATGCCTACCACAACTGTAGCATGCATTGGGTAGATGTGGGTTTGAGTCCCCCTGTCCACACTACACCACAGATGCACAATTGGTTTATTGGAACCAATCTCAAACGTTCTTGTTGAAAGCCTAACTGGTTTAGGTTTGAGGCCTTTAAGTTGATATTCACAAGACTTTTTTTTCTTGTGGGATTATGGGAGTTTCAACAGAGTATGGGATACAAAAATTCATAAAAATAAAGAAAAAAAAATTGCCACAACATCTTTGGGCAAAAAAACATTTTACAAAATGTTCTCATAACTTTTTTTTGTCTTCAACAGTCCACTTTAAAGGTATCTACCCCCCTTGAAAACTTGAGAAAAGTGGTTATCAAAAAAAAAAAAAGTCAAATGAAGGACTTGGGACAAAAAAAACATTGACATCCAAAAAAATGGTGTTTAAATTCTCTTAGTGTGACAGAATATCAAAAGGCAGCTTGAACAAGATGGTAGTGCAAGCCGGTTGGAGAGTCGCTGGTAACCAGGTAGGTGTTTGACTCTTGCTTTTTGGCTATTGCAGCACAAGGCAGGAGTCGTCACTGTTTTCAATTCAGTTTTGAAAACGGAATCGGAACCCTTTGTAAATATACATAACTAGGATTCAATGGCAGCTCCGCCGCCGGTTTATGTTTAGCTTAACTTCAACAATGGAAAAATGCAATGTCTAAAACTTGATAGAAAGCCAATTTAAGATCTAGACAATCATCCTTAGAAACAAATCTACGCCAATTTGCCTGCTGCATTAGAGCAACTCCACGGTGGGTTCTAAATCCGAGTTGCTATAAGGCAGATTTAGAACCCGTGGGGTCCATTTGGCACCATGGGCCAACATTGCCAACCACCGCAGAGTGCTATGTTTGAGCTATAACGATTGTGAAAGCTTTATTCCCTGGGTAGTCAGAATGGTTTCAGGGGAAGCAATGTGTCGTTTCACCAGATTGGGGGTGGATTTCACAGAAACTGGGGTGCTATAGGGGTGCCAGGCCTGGCACCCTGATAGATTTTTTTGTCGAGATCTATCGTGTGGCACCTGAGATAGCACAAACAACGGGCCGCTACGCTAACGGTAGCGTAGCGTAAAACCACTAACAGCTAATGGCTTTTGCCGTTGCTGTTAGCGGTTTTGCACTAACGCTAACGGAGTGAGGCCAAAAAAAGGCCTTGCTACACTGCGCTACAGCGCTTTGTAGCGGAAAATAGCTGCTACAAGCGCTGTTTAGCGTAGTTTAACGCAGCGTAGCGGCCCTGTAGCACCACTAACGCTACAGCGTTGGCGGAAAAAAAAAAAAACGCTACGCTATGCTATTTTGCCCATGTAGCGTAGCGGCCCACCGCTGATAGCAACTGCGGTGGCACTACAAATACTAATTACATTCCCAGCATGGACAGTGGTTGAGTGACACAGGACAGTGGTTAGTCATACAGCAGTTACATGCTTTTTTTGGTAAATTTTTGTCACATTTTGCATCACATTTGAACCTCTGTGCTCATCAACCATGAATGGCCACCTTCATATTTCAAAAATCACATAAATTTTATTTAGTGCACAAAATGTGATGAAATTTACCAAATAAAATCATTTAACCACTGTCCCATGTAACTTAACCACTGTCCATGCTGGGAATGTAATGATTGTTTGTAGTGTGGCGGCAAGTTTTTGGAGGTCAGGTGCTAAATGTGGTATGGCAACCCAATTTAGCACCCGCGGTGGAGATGCTCTTACCAGTGGTCTAGCCAAAACCAAAATTTTAAGTAACGCTCCCAGAACAAAGGCTGGAGCCAAACAAAATTTAGAATAAGCTGAGACCATTCAGACCAATATCATTAAGGAGCTGCTTGACTTAAGGTGAACAGTCTGCTTCACCTTTGCCACAAAGACTCAATGCATGTAGAACAAGTCCCCTAATCCAAGCCCTTCTTGTTCAAAATTACCAAAATCTTTGCCCAAAAAGAATTTACACCCCTGACAAAAATGAAAACTTAGCTGTTAGTTGGCATTTTCAAATGAGCGGATCTCTCCACACCAACATTGTACCTTCATCTATAACTATTACACCCCTTGCCATGGATGTCAAGCTTAGTATTCCTTGAATAGTTGGCCTGTTTGAGTGGAGCCGACTGTCTTTTTGATTTTCATAGCAACCTGCATGACATATAACAGTCACCGGGGATGAACATGGCCTAAAATCTATCCTTCCCTTGAAGAAAAAACAATCAGTTGCACTTGTCTTCAACATGTGTACATTCCATCTTGATTTAGTAGCGCTTACAATATCCTTATGTCTTAGTCGCTGAACTTCACACCAAAACTGAAGTATGATTCATTGTCCGGCAAGATATACATCTGTTATTTGTTCTTTGTTCATCTTATCCAACGGATTTATTAGTACAAAAATTAATACACCAGAGGTGGAGATTCTTAGGAAGAACAGTCAGGCACAATGGGTGGTATCAGATACAATGGGCGAGTTGAAGAAGACCAGGAGTGGTCATGAATGGAAAATAGGGTGGAGGGAGTGTGACCACTCAAGGGAATACAGCCTGGTCATCACAGGCTATAGCAAAAAAGCAGTATGGCTCATGTCGCATGGAAAGTGGTAGGCCGGGAAGGGCAGAATAACAAACTGCAAGGTAGATGATTATGACAAAGAAATCCATGCAAAAGGGAATGTACTTGGTAAAATTTGAGTATTGGCACTGGGCCAAACCTTTTTATTGGAACTCAGCATTCCAATTGCAGTTAAAGAAAGATTTTGGATCAAGAAAATTCAAGAACTGGTTGTGATCATACTGCTACTTCCGGTGTATTGTGCCCAACTTGGCACTGCTGGAAATGCAAGTGGGCCCGGTGCTTTGTTGAGGTGGGGGAGCCCACAGACTTCATATAAGAACCCTGATGAAACCATTTCAGGTCAGTCGAGTGATCTGCCTACCTTGCTTGGTGATATCACCTTAGGTCTAGGTAGATTCCTCCGTTGTAAGGTTCTATGTAAAAAGCAGATAAATTTGTAGGGTCTACTGTGTTCATTTAATGTTAAACCTGTAATTGGAGGTCTTCCCGTCACTGGAAATGCCAAATCTGGATCACATTTTTTCAAATACCAAACCTTATTTGGTGGTGAAAATTAATGACAATCAAGTTCCCACCACTAAATAAGATTTAGTATTTAGGTTTAGAAAAGCTAAATTTAGAAATCAGAGGTGACAGGAAGACCTCCATTAATAAATGTGTTTCCAAGAACGTCCCCTAAAATATTGGGACCAACCTGGTTCAATAGCGGAAACACCTTAAAGTGTTTCCAAAATGTCCGGGTGCACCCGTGGTGTCTCGTGGTGTAGCCTTTTAAGAGCATTCCTAATGGTCTGGGGGTGGATCACTGCCCCAATGGCGGGCCGCAAGCACCTGTCCCAGGATTTCAATGACCTGTCACAATTGGTCAAAAACTGGACTGTCCATCCAGGTGGGGGTGGATGCCTCTGGACCACAAAATTTGGTCGCATCCACCTCAGCACAACGTAATCTTTTTCATCATTGAAACACCACAAACTTGACTTTTATTTTTATTTTCAATTGCAATGGATCCAATCCAAGTGATGGAGTGGCTCGAGGACGATGACGAGCTACTTGCCTCCCTCCAAACAACGATTTTACTTTACATCCAGCAGAAATCATCAACAACTCGGTGTGCCGGCTCAAAAATAGGACGTAGGGAGTTCTATCGAAACAGACTTCAAGGCCACCAACAGCTGTACCAGGACTACTTTTCAGATTCAACAACATACCCCGAGAAGTTCCTCTGCCGTGGATTCAGGATGCGGAAGATGTTGTTCCTCAAGATTGTCAATGCAATTGTTGAAGAGGATCAATACTTTGTTCAAAAACGAGACGCGGCGGGCCGCTTGGGTTTTTCTCCCTTACAAAAAATTACAGCAGCCATGAGGCTTTTAGCCTATGGATGCAGTGCAGACTCAGTTGATGAATATTTGATAATCAGTAAGTTTTTTTTTGCTCATTCTTTGAAATAAATTTCTTTCTAATAATTTGTGTTTTTTTTTATTTTCACTAGGTGAATGTACAGCGTTGGAGTCCCTCAAGAGATTCTGTCGTGCCCTCGTGACCGTCTATGGCAACAAATACCTCCAATCCCCCAATGAAGACGATATCGCAAAAATCCTAGCCGTTTCCGAAGAACAAGGGTTCCCTGGGATGATGGGATCCCTTGATTGCATGCACTGGGGCTGGAAGAATTGCCCCGTTGCAGACCATGGATCATACAGTGGCAAAGAAAAGCAACCAACAATCATTCTGGAAGCTGTGGCCACCCATGATCTGTGGATCTGGCATGCGTTCTTCGGCCTGCCAGGAACTCTCAATGACATCAACGTACTCGATAGATCACCAATCTTCGACCAATTGCAAGATGGACACGGCCTATCTATTCAATACAAGGTTAACGGCAATGACTACAACCTAGGATATTTTCTGACCGACGGTATTTACCCAAAATACGCCACATTGGTCCAATCCATCTCCGAGCCCCAAGGAAAGAAAAAAAAAAATATTTTGCCAAAAAACAAGAAGCTTACCGGAAAGATGTCAAGCAAGCGTTTGGCATCTTACAGGCCCGATACGCAATTATTTGGTTCCCAGGACACCTTTGGGATCAAGATGACCTGGCAGCTATCATGAAAGCGGTCATTATCTTGCACAACATGACTATCGAGGATGAGGCAGGCACTGAATACGCTGATGATCACGAGTACCATCAGCTGCCTCACACTCAAGCGCAGATATCGACACGTGATTTGGCAAACAATCAGTTTCATGCCTTCATATTTCAAAAACGATCTGATCGAACACTTATGGAATAAACTGGGGGCAGAGACTGAACAATGACCAAAGGTTGCCCATCACAATCTCCTCCTTTTTCTAATTTATTTGTTTGTTTTCTTTCTAGCTGGTGATTGTTGTTTATTCTTGTGATTCATTATTTTTTTTGTCAATTCATTGTTTGTCAAATGCCCTTTTTGATTTGTGCGGTGCAAATGAACTTGCAGGAAAAGGATCATGTTTCTCTCAATGGCTTAAAAATGAGGACTCAAAAATATAGAAATGTTTATTGCTTGATTTTGCACATTCAATCTGAGATAGTTGGCATAGATCAAGCCATGAGAGACACATGGGATAAAAATAGGAAAGAAAAACAACTACTCTTGGTGATCTAGGATTGCCCGTTTCTTTTTCTGCCAGTACAACCTCGATTCCTCATCCATACCTGAGAGATCCATTGCCATGGTGCGCTCATCAGAAGCCGCTTGCATGGCTGCCTTCACCGAACACATCCGCTCCTTTGAGATTTTCACTAATTCCTCTTGAGTTTGAAGGACCCTCTCGAGGACTTGGTCTTCAGCCCGCTTTTGCTTTGCAGTCTTTTGACCCTCTGGTTGTGAATTGCTCCCTAAGACCGCTTGATGTGGTTTATCTTCATCATCATTGGTGGGTAAATCTTCTTGGGGCTGGGGGCTAGATTGACTCATGTCTTTGGTTGCCGGCATACTGGATGTTTCTCTGTTGGTATCTTGGGATGTTTCTTTTGGAGTCTTGGATTTTTTTGACTTCAATTTGTGTTCTTGTTGGGTTGCTTGCCACTTTGGGGTGTCTTTCAAAATACCCCAACAGTGATCAAGATTGAACGCCGACTCATGTGTCACCTTGTACAATTCTTTTGCTTCGGCCAGCTGGAAAAAGCAAGTTATTAAAAAAAAGGTTAGCAGAGAGGAATTCAGAAGAGTGAGAAGAGTCAGGACCTACAATGTCATCGCGGGTTCTCCCACTCTTCAATCGCCACTTGACCTGGGAATATATCCCACCAAACTTATTGCACACTTTGAGTATGTGGCCCCATTGACATTCGACCACGTTTACCAATTGCACCAGAAGTTGTTTGAATTTCTTATTATTCTTGTTCTCTGAGTTGAGATCCTCAATTAGTTCCATGTAGTATTTGTGGACACGCTCCCAGAATGTTGCCGCTTTTTGACCGATGCCGACAATATTATTGCAGGTGGTATTCAACCAAGCAACACAGAGTTGCTTGTCCTCTTCAATCGACCAGTTGGGGTTTTTCTTCTTGCCCTCTGGTTTTGGTGTGTTGCTGATTTTTGATTTTTTGATTGCTGGAGAGGTTGCAGTGGTACTCGTAGTGGTGGGTGCAAGTTGCTTGAGGGCAGGATTGAGTTGTGCATGGGCCATGGCAAGGATGTTGGAGAAGGTTGATATTGATAGCTTTGGATATGTGTCTTGCCGAGTGGATGTGGTTAAAAAAAAAAAGGATTGTCGACGGCGGTATGACCGAAATGTGATTTTGGCAGCTTGTCGGATGGGGTGCCAAAGCTGCCAAGAGTAGCAGCTTTTGGCAGCTTTGATCCACCCCCGCGAACTTTGGCAGGTCCGTTATGAGCCAAAAAAGGCCTGCGGGCTGCCAAAGAGCGATCCAAGTTGCGCGATAGTCTTAGAGCTATATTGATGAGTTTATTACTAAAAGAGATGAGAGAAAGAGATTCCACGTGATAAGAAGAAGAATAGTATCATGTAAGTACAGCGTCTTATATATATACAAGATTACAGGGTCTGTGCAGTCGAGTGTGTTCAGGCCGTAGTGATGACTAATCTTATTATTCCTGATTAGTCTTAGCTACAACAGATAGCAGGGCCGTTAGGGCTGCTCTAACTCGCTCTACAGCTTGCACACGCAATAGGGGGGTTCATGATATTATTTTTTGCTTCCGATCCTCCTTAAAATTTTGTCCGATGACTAAATTTTAGCTTAAATTCAGCTAATCAAATGACTCAACAAAAAAGGTGAGCCATGGGTACATGTTGCCCAGTTGTAGGTTCCACCAAAAACAGTCAAACCAGGAGGGATCTTTGTGATCAATCACACCCTCTGGATGAGAGATGTAGAAAGCGGTGTGTAAGTCATTTTAAGCATTTCCGATGAGCCTCATAAAGCTTTTCAATGAAATCTTATTGTGAACCCCCCTCATATTACGCAGGAGCGTGGGAGATCAGTTTGTTGTTGGGTTTTACGTTTCTCAATTTCTCAAACTGTAATAATTCCGAAATTACGCAAACTGTATTCCCACTCACGCACGATCTCGCACGATAGCGCACCATGCCACATGGTCCATATGTGGGGCCATGGGCGGAGATGGGCGGCCAAACGAGACCTAAAGCCTGACCGACAATCTGGTTTTCAGTTCACTCCCTCTTCAGCAGATTCATCAGCCCAATCTGCTGGGAACCTCGCGCGCACTGACCTGTTTCTGTAGGAGTTGAACATCCAAACAGGAAGGAACACCAAAGCAACAAGACTCGCTCCATCCAGCCTCACCGAACACCAACCAACCCTTTCGACCAACTGCGCCCTATGATCGACTCAACAAGATGAACTGCACTCCCATCACCATCCTTACCGTTCTCATCCAGCTCACACTCGCAGCAACACCTGCAGGGCCACAGAATCCACTCCCCGAAGGCTGGTTACGCTCAGACAATCTACTCGTTAAAGCAGTCAAGTATCAAGTATCATCATCTTCCCTGCAAGCTGCTAGCTATCCACTTGCCGATCATCAGCCTCGCCTTCTTCGATTCTCTCGCAGAAACCTCGCCGACTCTGAATTCAGAAATA